>JAMZEH010000039.1:0-2500 GCA_024699665.1 Ostrea denselamellosa
CTAACCCTAACCCTAACCCTAACCCTAACCCTAACCCTAACCCTAACCCTAACCCTAACCCTAACCCTAACCCTAACCCTAACCCTAACCCTAACCCTAACCCTAACCCTAACCCTAACCCTAACCCTAACCCTAACCCTAACCCTAACCCTAACCCTAACCCTAACCCTAACCCTAACCCTAACCCTAACCCTAACCCTAACCCTAACCCTAACCCTAACCCTAACCCTAACCCTAACCCTAACCCTAACCCTAACCCTAACCCTAACCCTAACCCTAACCCTAACCCTAACCCTAACCCTAACCCTAACCCTAACCCTAACCACCTAACCCTAACCCTAACCCTAACCCTAACCCTAACCCTAACCCTAACCCTAACCCTAACCCTAACCCTAACCCTAACCCTAACCCTAACCCTAACCCTAACCCTAACCCTAACCCTAACCCTAACCCTAACCCTAACCCTAACCCTAACCCTAACCCTAACCCTAACCCTAACCCTAACCCTAACCCTAACCCTAACCCTAACCCTAACCCTAACCCTAACCCTAACCCTAACCCTAACCCTAACCCTAACCCTAACCCTAACCCTAACCCTAACCCTAACCCTAACCCTAACCCTAACCCTAACCCTAACCCTAACCCTAACCCTAACCCTAACCCTAACCCTAACCCTAACCCTAACCCTAACCCTAACCCTAACCCTAACCCTAACCCTAACCCTAACCCTAACCCTAACCCTAACCCTAACCCTAACCCTAACCCTAACCCTAACCCTAACCCTAACCCTAACCCTAACCCTAACCCTAACCCTAACCCTAACCCTAACCCTAACCCTAACCCTAACCCTAACCCTAACCCTAACCCTAACCCTAACCCTAACCCTAACCCTAACCCTAACCCTAACCCTAACCCTAACCCTAACCCTAACCCTAACCCTAACCCTAACCCTAACCCTAACCCTAACCCTAACCCTAACCCTAACCCTAACCCTAACCCTAACCCTAACCCTAACCCTAACCCTAACCCTAACCCTAACCCTAACCCTAACCCTAACCCTAACCCTAACCCTAACCCTAACCCTAACCCTAACCCTAACCCTAACCCTAACCCTAACCCTAACCCTAACCCTAACCCTAACCCTAACCCTAACCCTAACCCTAACCCTAACCCTAACCCTAACCCTAACCCTAACCCTAACCCTAACCCTAACCCTAACCCTAACCCTAACCCTAACCCTAACCCTAACCCGCTAACCCTAACCCTAACCCTAACCCTAACCCTAACCCTAACCCTAACCCTAACCCTAACCCTAACCCTAACCCTAACCCTAACCCTAACCCTAACCCTAACCCTAACCCTAACCCTAACCCTAACCCTAACCCTAACCCTAACCCTAACCCTAACCCTAACCCTAACCCTAACCCTAACCCTAACCCTAACCCTAACCCTAACCCTAACCCTAACCCTAACCCTAACCCTAACCCTAACCCTAACCCTAACCCTAACCCTAACCCTAACCCTAACCCTAACCCTAACCCTAACCCTAACCCTAACCCTAACCCTAACCCTAACCCTAACCCTAACCCTAACCCTAACCCTAACCCTAACCCTAACCCTAACCCTAACCCTAACCCTAACCCTAACCCTAACCCTAACCCTAACCCTAACCCTAACCCTAACCCTAACCCTAACCCTAACCCTAACCCTAACCCTAACCCTAACCCTAACCCTAACCCTAACCCTAACCCTAACCCTAACCCTAACCCTAACCCTAACCCTAACCCTAACCCTAACCCTAACCCTAACCCTAACCCTAACCCTAACCCTAACCCTAACCCTAACCCTAACCCTAACCCTAACCCTAACCCTAACCCTAACCCTAACCCTAACCCTAACCCTAACCCTAACCCTAACCCTAACCCTAACCCTAACCCTAACCCTAACCCTAACCCTAACCCTAACCCTAACCCTAACCCTAACCCTAACCCTAACCCTAACCCTAACCCTAACCCTAACCCTAACCCTAACCCTAACCCTAACCCTAACCCTAACCCTAACCCTAACCCTAACCCTAACCCTAACCCTAACCCTAACCCTAACCCTAACCCTAACCCTAACCCTAACCCTAACCCTAACCCTAACCCTAACCCTAACCCTAACCCTAACCCTAACCCTAACCCTAACCCTAACCCTAACCCTAACCCTAACCCTAACCCTAACCCTAACCCTAACCCTAACCCTAACCCTAACCCTAACCCTAACCCTAACCCTAACCCTAACCCTAACCCTAACCCTAACCCTAACCCTAACCCTAACCCTAACCCTAACCCTAACCCTAACCCTAACCCTAACCCTAACCCTAACCCTAACCCTAACCTAACCCTAACCCTAACCCTAACCCTAACCCTAACCCTAACCCTAACCCTAACCCTAACCCTAACCCTAACCCTAACCCTAACCCTAACCCTAACCCTAACCCTAACCCTAACCCTAACCC
>JAMZEH010000039.1:20000-282500 GCA_024699665.1 Ostrea denselamellosa
TAAGTCACATTATATGCCCTCAAAGTAACACTATCTGTCCTTAAAGTCACAAGTCCTGCCCTTAAAGTCACAAGTCCTGCCCTTAGGGACTTAGAAAATTTTATAGGTCACATGATTAGCCCTTAAGTCACATTATATGCCCTCAAAGTAACACTATCTGCCCTTAAAGTCACAAGTCCTGCCCTTACAAGTCACAAGCCCTGCCCTTATGGACTTAGAAAATTTCTGAACTTTCGGACTTAGAAATTTTTCAAGAAGCCAATAAGGGCATGTTTTGAGACTTCATACCATGGGACCGGAAGTACCTGCGACCCCCATTTTTTGAACTCTGATCCCTGAAGGGTCTGTCTAACGACATCTCGAAAGGAAAGTCCTGATAAGGGTCAGGAGTTGAAAAAAGTGACATCTTCCGAATAGGTATGTTATCTCAAGAAGTTGGCCCCTTACAGCCCCGTTCGACCCATGGACAATGGAGTGGGACCGGGCCTATTCTCACCTGTAAGGATCACTTGCTCCCAATAAGGGATCATAAAAAAGGGCCATCTCGAAAAATAACATGTCTTTTAAGGGCCACATATCTTCGGACCGGAAGTACTTATGAGCCCCTTTTTTGGTCGGCAGACCCCTAAGGGAGTTGCCTGACAGCCCCTAGAAGGGTAGATCCCAAAAAGGGTCCCAAGTGGAAAAAAGTCACTATTTTGGAATGGCATAGTTATTTTAAGGTCCCGGCCTGTTCAGCCCCAACCGGTCCCGTGGGGCTAAAGTAAGGGGCCAGACCCTTATTTACCCATCAGGGGTCTTGCCTGACCCTATGTTGTGGGACTCTATTAAAAGTCGAAAAAAAAATTCCACATGTTGAGCCCTCCTTCGACAACCCCTTAAGCGTCTGGAAACAAGGGGCCCAAGGGGTTAAACGTGGCCCCTAGATGAGGGGCTACCCCAAATTGGGACCCTCTAGCAGCATTGGGGCCAGTGTTGAGAGTCTCAAACAAAAGGGTGTCATATACACGGACCCATGCGCCCCAAGACATATCCCTTAAGAGTGAGTCCTAGCCCCGACATGGCCAGCCCCTTCAACTCCCTTAAGGGTCCTTGACGAAAAATTCTTGAAAAAAAAAGTGTTCGAAAAGTGGGTCTCATTCGACAGGAAATATCCTAAAACACTTAGAAAACATGTCACTGAAAAAAGAATTCCTCAGTTCGGACTTTGTCATTTTTCCGACAGAGGCATCTTTGTGACTTAAGCGCGGTCACAAAAAATGCCCGTGACAGTCACAGTTGGAGCCCGCGCAGTATCAATATCTGTCCTCAAAGTAACAATACTTGCCCTCAAAGTCACATGTGACCTTATATGACATGAAATGATACCTTTATGGGCGAAAATGATACCTCAGGGTCACAAACGCCTGTCCCATTAACTAACCCTAACCCTAACCCTAACCCCTAACCCTAACCCTAACCCTAACCCCCTAACCCTAACCCTAACCCTAACCCCTAACCCTAACCCTAACCCAACCCTAACCCTAACCCTAACCCAAACCCTAACCCTAACCCTAACCCAAACCCTAACCCTAACCCTAACCCAAACCCCTAAACCCTAACCCTAACCCTAACCCAAACCCTAACCCTAACCCACACCCACACCCACACCCACACCCTAACCCTAACCCTAACCCAACCCTAACCCGAACCCCTAACCCCTAACCCTAACCCAAACCCTAACCCAAACCCTAACCCTAACCCTAACCCCTAACCCCTAACCCTAAACCCTAACCCTAACCCAACCCTAACCCTAATCCCTAACCCTAACCCCAACCCATGGTATAATGTATAGAGTGCAGTGTATAGGGTATAGGTGAAGGGTGGAGGGTGTAGGGTATAGGGTGCAGGTGATGGGGTGGAGTTCCAAGGTGTAAGGTATAGTGTTCAGGGTATAGCGTGTTGGTGTTAGGTGTTGTCATTTGTTGAGCTTCAAATTCGAATTGGTATTCCTCAGTACTGAAAAGGAATTGAGACTTCATTTTTTCAACAAATACTTACCTTGTACTTTTCGAGATTTTCACTCAAGTACAGCTCATAACTCTTTCAATGAAAAGAGTTTTCCTCAATCCAATTTAACCTCCTTTATCCATTCATTACGGCTAGTTGAAAAAGGCATTCTCTTTGGATTTTAGACTTCAGCATTGGAACTCACCTTTCTAATCATATATAACTCTTGCCATTAGTATTGCATAAACACACTCATATGCATTATTTCACTTCAGATAACCCTAACGCTGTCGTAACACATACTTTATCCCAAATATTATTCGCCACTACAATTTTCAATAGTCAAGCATTACCAACCAGAAATATTCTTTATTGGCATTTGTCGCAACACATATTTAGTTACACATTGCTATGTTATATTCCATTTCTATACAGCTTTCGCAACAAAACAAGTAGTACTAAATCATCTCATCATTCAGTAGGAATGATCAGTCTTCTTCAAGATAGTCATTGCTTTATATAATGGCTGTGTAGTTCTCAGGTAGCAACGTCCATTCTAATGACAAAAACAAAAACAAAAGAAAAACTAAAGCAGCATAATTAAGAAATAATTCAATTGCCTTCATTGGGCTTTATTGATTGGAGGAAAAATGAAGTGATCCTCCAAATATTCAATACAGTAGTTGATGTAATGCTCCACAAAAACAACGAATAAGAAATCAATCACATATCTATTTTTAAACTTGGAATTTCCAATCTATTTATAGAAAAATCACCCTCTGAAAAAATCAAGTGACCGTTTAACCTGTAACCCTAACCCTAACCCAAACCCTAACCCTAACTCTAACCCTAACCCTGACTTTAAAAACGGAGGTCCCGTGTCACGGTAGGCGTTGGCACGTTAAAGAACCCTCACTACGGCCCTGAGCGCTATGCATACATCTAAATTTGTAGTACTTCACCTACACCTGGTGACGTCTCAATAGTGAAAAATTTTCGACGGGACGTAAAACAAACAAACAGTCCTTTATTCGGCGCTTATAACCTTTGAGCAGTGAGGGCGCTTACAACCTTTGAGCAGTGAGGGATCTTTAACGTGCCACAGCTGCCGTGACGTGGGGTCTCGATTTTTGTAGTCTCATCTGAAGGAAGGGCCGCCCCCATTTAGTCGCCTTCTACGACAAGCAAGTAGTACTGAGGATCCACATGGGACGGGCTAAATGAAGAGTCAATAATTATATTATATTTGAAATAACAGTAACATATTGTTTTAATTAGTTTATGAATATTTCAATCAATACACCGGTCGCGGTAGCTCAGTGGCTAGAGCGTTCGCTTCGTAACCGGGAGGTCGTGAGTTCGAGCCCTGCTCGTGCCATGGCCGCGTCAAACCTAACACGAAAAATAGGTAGTGATTGCTCCTTCGCCAAACGCTCAGCTTTAAAGAAGTGTGAATCATGGGTCTTTCGGATATGACCTTAAAAACGGAGGTCCCGTGTCACGGTAGGCGTTGGCACGTTAGAGAACCCTCACTGCTACGGCATTGAGCGCTAAGTATAGGTCTAAATTTGTGGTAGTTCACCTACAGCTGACGTCTCAATATGTGTGAAAAATTCTCGACGGGACGTAAAACAAACAAATAAACAATTAAAACACAAGTATGTACTGTTCATCGTTATGTGGGATTCCCAGCATATACATTGATCATAAATTAAAAATTAAATCACAACTAACATTATTAAAGTTACGTCTGATTGATGTTTTCTACAGTGGCATTGCTTTAGCCACAACATCACCGACAACAGAAGTTGTTGCCTGAGTTTTCTCATCATGTTATGTGAAATGTAGAATACCTGTATAATAGAAAATGTTCAAAATATTTATAGATACTGGTCCTTTCGTTAGAAAAAAAGATTCTTGTACTAGAATATTATAATGGATGTATGACAGCAAACGCCAGTCTATATCTTAATTAAAAGTAATGTACACTCTGTAGGGGACACAAAAAATAACAGAAAATATTTGGTTCAACTAATCCTGGGACCTTGGGGACAGATAAAGGTAATAAACATAAAAGAAAAAGCCGGGGAAAACAACTCACTTTAATGTATAAGTTGAAGTTGTTTGGAATTTTACTTCTTTATGGGTGGTATATAACATTCAGATTACATTCCTGAATGTATAATCATAGCATCATTATGTAATCGTACATATAAAGATGAATTCATACTAAATAAACTGATAAATTAATCAAATAACTATTATTTTACATATTTTTCTCTAACTTACACAGAACATTATGTAATTAACTTATTTTATAGGTGGGGTTCGAAACTATTATCAATGAATGTATATAAGTACACTTCTTTATTGATGTTTTAAGAATACGTTAAATTGATTGTACGAGAAAAAATCGTCCGAAGTACCTCAACAGTTAACATTCGTAGCATGCGGGCAGTATTCCCCGGTACGACTTGTCTGGCGACAAGTTTGAGCTAGACGCCAAGTGGACGCAACAGGACATTCATTTGAGAGTCAGTGATCACAGACCAGCCAAGACTTACACCCACGTTATACAGAAGTATTGATTGATTGTATATTGTTTTACGTCCCGCTTGAGATTTTTCACTCATATGGAGACGTTACCATTGCCGGTGAAGGGCTTTAAAATGTAGGCCTAACCCCGGCGTTTATGGCCTTTAAGCAAGGAGGGATCTCTATCGTGCGACAACAGGGCCTATATTTGCGGTCTCATAGAAAGACTGCCCCATATGATCTCCTCTTACGACAAGCAAGGAGTTCTGAGGACCTATTGTAACCTGGAACTTATGTGCTTATGTAGAGATATGTGGGAAACACGTGATGTAAATACCACATAATTACTTTATTGGCACCAAACTCGAGGCCACGGACTTACCTCCGTGGGTAACAGCAAATGTTTGCTCTACCCGTAGCGTGCTTGTCTGTCGCCATTTTGGCAGGGTACTTCACTTTGATTGATTATATATTGTTTAACGTCCCTTTCGACAAATTTTTACTCATAGGAAGACGTCACCATTGCCTGTAAAGGGCTGAAAAAGTAAGGCCTTTGATTGTATCTAGTTTAAGGCCCTATCGAGATTTTTTCACTTAAGGCTTTTGAGCAGGGAGGGATCTTTATCGTGAAATCTGCCGGGTTTTTTTTTTGTGGGGGGGGGGGGGGGTGTTTTTCGTGGTCTCGTACTTTGATTTTTTTTTTTCAATTTGAATTGATTTAAAATTAAGTTATCATTTTTAATGCAATTTTATAATTAACTTGGGCATTAATTTATTATTTATATTTTAGTCTGGTGTGTATTATTTTTGTATGGTTCTGTCCATTGGCGAGGCAGCGTTTGCTCTGGGTCTGGACGACAGCTCGGACGGTACAATAATCCTGGAGCTTCCGACATCCCTGGGAGGGGTGGGAATAACCCCATGGGTATCGAGATGGGAAAGGGGGTTTGTAGTCCTAGATCGGAGCATGTTAACTACTGGCCCACCGTTTCACATGAACACCCCTATGCGAGAGAATAGGCCTGAGCCTGCTCTGAGATCCACAGCCAATTTTAAGCAACTAAGTCCCTGGGGGAGGGTGCGCCGCTAGGTGCCGAAGGGAGGTCCGTTTTCATGAGCTAGTGCAAGATATCGGATGAGCCACAGTACCGCCGGGGTAGTTCACCTTTTCATGCAGGCAGGGTTGCGACACTATGGGAGTACTTTGGAGTTCCTTCCAAGAGAGGCTTTCACCGTGATATCCCTGTCCCCTATGTGAGGGGCGGGAGTAATCTGCAAGGGGCTTTGGGGGAACCTTCAGGTAGAAAGGGGAGGGAGTTTGCTTTCCCGCCAAGGATTGAACCAGAGTTAGGGGTGGAAATGTCTTTAAACCACAAGGTCTGCACATGGCTAGGATTGATTGATTGATTGTTTGTTTTCCGCCACACTCAGCAATATTTCAGTTCTCTTGTGGCGTCCAGTTTTTGTAGGTGGAGGAGAGGCCAGATACAATGTACCCGGGAAGAGACCACCGACCTTCCGAAAGTAAAGTGGCAAACTTTCTCACATATATCGGCGCGAGCGGCATTCGAACCTGCGCCGACTAGAGGTGAGAGGTCTTGAATCGCTTATACACTGGGGACGGGGCGATATTAGGTATCCTGAATTTCGGTGTAGCTTTGCATTGCATGGCCTACAGATCCGAACCAATGACTACTTTCCCATCCCCAGTCGCCTGTAGTGGTACCCGTCGATAGCTTAGGGATAGATGCCTCGAGGTTGGATTTAGATTCCAACCCCTATCAGACTTCAGGTAATAGGGCCAGAGCGTTTATACTTTACGGGTCCATGGGATGCGGCGACTCCCATGCATTGGATTGCAAAAAGGAAAGGAAAAAATAACTAACAGTATTCAATCTCGCAATTCCTAGAGAAAATACAAATCAGAGAGATGGGTAAACACAGACACATTAACATACCAGAGGGGGAATCAGGAGCCCAGGAGGAGTAAGCATCCCCTGTCGACCGGTCAAATCCGCCGTGAATCCTACATTCCAATGAGGTAAACGGAGCAATCCGTAGTCAGAATCTGATTAATGATTATATAATGTTTAACGTCCCTCTCTCGAATCGTTCACTCATATGGAGATGTCACCATTGTCGGTGAAGGGCTGCAAAATTTAGGCCCATGCTCGGCGCTTATGGCTTTTGAGCAAGGAGGGATCTTTATCGTGCCACACCTGCTGTGACACGGGTCCTCGGTTTTTGCAGTCTCATCCGAAGGACCACACCATTTAGTCGCCTCTTACGACAAGCTAGGTTGATTGATTATATATTGTTTAACGTCCCCCTCGAGAATCTTTCACTCGTATGGACCGGGAGCGTTCGCTTCGTAACCGGGAGGTCACGAGTTCGAGCCCCGCTCGTGCCATGGCCGCGTCAAACTTTAGACGAAAAATAGGTAGTGATTGCTCCTTCGCCAAACGCTCGGCAATTAGAAGTGAGAATCACGGGTCTTTCGGATATGACTTTAAAAACGGAGGTCACGGTAGGCGTTGGCACGTTAAAGAACCCTCACTGTTACGGCCCTGAGCGCTAAGCATAGGTCTAAAATAGTGGAACTTCACCTACAGCTGGTGACGTCTCAATATGAGTGAAAAATTCTCGACGGGACGTAAAACAAACAAACAATCAAAAAACCTACCAAGTGAAAAAAAGGTCTCCCCCCGCTCTGTTACGCCTTGGGCCGGGACTTTAAAATCACATGACCCTTCTGAAATGGTGACCCCAATATATTCATGCCCCACATTGGGACTTGCCCTTCCAGTGGTCGTTAGATGGTCCTCCAAGGAGTCAGGGTTGAAAAAATGGGGTTCTTAAGTACTTCCGGTCCGAAGATATGAGGACCCAAAATGAGCCCCTTCTGTGTGTTCAAGTCACTTTTACTGAAAAATGTCCAAGTCCATAAGGGCTAGGCTAGGGACTTTCGGGCTATATGGCGACCTGAAGATTTCTGGTAACAATTTTTCACTGAAAATTTTCCCCAGAGGGAAACTTTATTAAGTGTGGACCTTAATGGGGGTAAGGGTAGGATCCCTTGTGTACCGTCTCGTCGCAAGGGGCACGGGTCCCTAAATATGCCATCCTTTTTTCTGAGACTCGTATCTCCAGTACTGACGATGGTAGAGGGTCTTCATTTGTGGTGGGCCCTCATCGAGGGGCCGTCATTATAGCTATGGTACCACATGCCCCTTGGGGGCAGGGGTCGTCGGGGAGCCAAGTCGGGACAGTGTGACTGGGGCATAAGGGCAATTGTTGCAACTTTCTGGATAGACTTTAAAATAAGACAATGACAAAGACATGAGGTGCTTGGTAACTATTTACTAACATACAATGAGAAAGAAAAAAATTTAACCCCTAACCCTGAAAAAGAGAAGTGTAAAATTTCAATAACAAAAGCAAAGTCAAATCACTGTCCACACAAGAAAAAAGTTGAATGTCCAATAAAAGAAAAAAATGAAGGTCACATGACGGCATCTCTGTTAGCATCTGGAGTGCATACTCTTCTCTCTCCTGGAGGGCTAACCCTAACCCTATGAAAAGGAGCAAAGTCAAATCACTGTCCACACAAGTCGCATCAAGACGTCGGACTGAGTACAGTATTGTCCAGTTATCACTGGTTCCAGGAGACGAAGCATTGTCTCCTGCTCCCTCCTCGTGAAGGACCGCCTTCGATGTAGGCGGAGAACCTAAAAAAGAAAGAAACTCTCATCACACCTAGGGAGACGGGCCGGATATCCATCATGTTGAAGCCGCCCGCGTGGCGCAGTGGTTAGAGCGTCGGGCTCAAAGATCTGATGATCCTTGAGTCGGGGGTTCGAATCCCACTGTGGGACGTGGGTGCCGGTCTTTCGGATGAGACCGTATAAACCGAGGTCCCGTGTCGCAGTAGGTGTGGCACGATAAAGATCCCTCCCTGCTCAAAGGCCCCGAGTGCCGAGCATAGGCCTAAATTTTCAGCCCTGTCACCGGTAATGGTGACAGCCGCCGGA
Organism: Ostrea denselamellosa; assembly: GCA_024699665.1. Lineage (NCBI taxonomy): Eukaryota > Metazoa > Mollusca > Bivalvia > Ostreida > Ostreidae > Ostrea > Ostrea denselamellosa. The sequence goes on from JAMZEH010000039.1 coordinate 28,556, forward strand.
TAGCTGAAAAATTGCTCAGGCGGCTATAAACAAACAAAAACCATCATGCTGACAACATAAAAACACATTGGCTTGAAACGTTCAGGAAGACCCATGCATCTAACGACACCGAAAACCGAGACGACCTTCTCAGCCAAACATTCCACATTCCCTGACCCTAACCCCTAGATGTGGTAGAGAGTCTTACCTCGTGTTCGTCCGCATCCGTCTCTTCCTCTGTGTTTAGCATCGAAGGTGGTATGGGTTCTTCGGGGTTTGACTGTAAGAAGAAATGAAAATTGAATTAGCAAATGAAATATTTCCAGAAGCTGCAATTGAAGATGCTATTAGAAGTATGAATAAAACGTTGGAGATAAGGAGTCTTACCTCTTCCGAGGGGCCCTCCGAGTCCTTGGGCGGAAGGAGGGGCTTTCTGGACTCTGCATGCTGGATGAGGGTCCTGGATTATGCGAAGCTGTTTTGGCTGTCTGTAAAAGGAATGACCGGAATGAAAATGGAATTACAAAACAAATTTTCAAAACAGAATTACAGCATGCAATGAAGTGAAAATAATTACCACATTGGACCTCGTCTCCCTCATTGCATTGGTTATGGCCATTGATACACGAAATGCTGATCTGCGGGCCGTGTCTAGGTCATAATAACGATCTGCCGTTGTCGGCAGATGGGACATATGCCTAGCCAGACTCTCTCTAATGGACGGGTCCGCCAGCCTGGTGTGGGTTGAGACGGCTTTCCTAATATCGGTGACCGTGATGCATTTCCATTTCCCATGGACATGGGACCACAACTGGGTTATCGCACTGTTGACGCTGTAGTTATGGAGAGGAGTGATTGGCCCTCGGATGTTCGACGAGCAGAGGAGACAAACATTTAGGGGTCGTGAGGTCTGGACAAGGTCTTTCAGGGGTCCAAGTTTTATCTCCATTGCTTGGTTAGTTTTAGAGATATTGGGCCCCTAATTATGTTGGGGTTAGGTTTACGAATATAAATCTTGCAGGTTACATTTTAATTCCCTTTGATATGCTACATATTAGTTCTGCAGGTTACATCGTAGTTCTATAAGATCTAATTTAAATATTAGTTCTGGTGGGTTACATAGTAGGGGTAGGGGTAGAGTTAGGGTTAGGGTTAGAGCCTAGGTAACATATCAGTTCTTGCAGGTTACATATCAGTTTTGTAGGTTACAGTTTAGTTCTACATGATATAGGTTACGGCGTAGTTCTGGCCAGGTTACATTTCAGTTCTCAATACACTATCTTTTTTTTAAAAAACCATAAAAATATGACAGACTACTGACAGGCAAGGGGGACTACTAGGGATCAAAAGGACGACCAAAACTCCTCTACATATTGAAAGAGCAAGGGCCTACCTGTCCCATAAAAGACTTTAAAAACATAAGAAATAAAGTCGAAAAATTCCTACAAATTCAAAGAGATCTCATGTCTCTATCGGCCCTTAAAGGGCCGTGTTAGACCCTTAGGGATAAAGTTCTATCTCTTTGAGGGTCAGGAAAACAGATCTGCCTCCTCTAGCCCCATCCGTCTTTTCACAGGTCTACTTAGAAAAAGAGTGACAATTTCATTGTACGGTTGCAGTACTTTTGTTCTAAAAATCATCAAAAACTACACAATGAAGGGAGAAAGAAGCCATTACCATGAATTAAAGGACACACATTGGTCCTTTACATATTAAAAGGGAAAGGGCCTTTTTGCCCCACAAGGGGCTTTATTGGGGCCCTAAAATATCAACACACGCAAAAATCCGTCATGTCTCTGTTGATTGGACCCTTAGGGATTTAGTTGGCTCCCTTTAAGGGTCATTAAAAAACATTTGGCCCCTCTACCCCCATCCGTCGTTTTACATGCCTACTTAGAAAAAATAGGGACATTCCCTGTGTGGGGTCAAAGCGTGACCCATATCTCAGTAGTCCTTTGGGCTAAGGGTGATAATCTCTGAGGAACAAAGGGTCTCGATACGGTCTCTGTAAGGGTCGAATGGTAGTTCCCATAAAACTTTCGTTAAGGAGTAATAAGGGTCCAAACATTACTCTGAAATCATTTTTCTGTGGAAATTTTCTAAGTCGAAGTTAAAAATTAGTTCGAAGTTACACTGTAGTGCTATATGATATAGGTTACATATTAGTTCTAAGCGGAAGTTAGGGTTAGAACTATTTTGTAACCAAGCCCAACTTCCTGGTCTGAAAACTTGGGTAAGATAACTCTGACAACCTTATCTAGAAAGAGTTACATCTTAGTTCTATATGATATAGATTACATGTTAGTTCTAAGTTACATTTTAGTTGTACACGGTATAGGTTACATATTAGTTATGCCCATGTTACATATTAGTTCTGCAGGTTACAGCTTAGTGCTATATGATATAAGTTACATACTAGTTCCCCAAGTTACATATTAGTTATGCCCAAACCCACGTCCCAACGTAAACTAAATCATATAGAACTAAGAGGTAACCTAGAACTAATTTGTGACTTGGTTAGATACATTTTGTAACTTTGTGATTTGGGGTTAGATACATTTTGTAACCTATTTCATAAAGAACTAAGATATAACAAAAACTATATCATGTAGAACAATGAAGTTAACTAGAACTAATTTTTAACTTCATGATTTAGGGTTAGATACATTTTGTAACTTGGCGATTTAGGGTTAGATACGTTTTGTAACCTATATCGTAAAGAAATAAAATGTAACATGGAAACTATATCATAAAGAACTAGGTGGTAACCTAGAACTAATTTGTAGCTTAGTGAATTACGGTTAGATACAATTTGTAACTTGGCGATTCAGTTCTGAATTCTAAGTTGCATTTTAGTTCTAAATGATATAGGTTACAAAATGTATCCAACCCTAATCATTCAGTTACAAAATGTATCTAACCCTAAGTCACTAAGTTACAAAATGTATCTAACCCTAATTCACCATGTCACAAATTACTTCTAGGTTACATCTTAGTTCTACATGATATGACTGGTTGATTATTTAGTATTTTATGCCCCATGCGTCTCTTCACTATTACACTTAGAAAAAAACCCGGCAGGGTACAGCTTAGTTCCACAGGTGACATATTAATTCTGTCCAAAATCACAGGTTAGCACTTTTGGTTACAGATTAGTACTCGACCTAACTTATCATTTCTTGAAATAGAAAGAAAATCACCAAAAATCAATTAGATTTATAAGAAACTCAGAATGTTACACTTTAGTGCTATGGTAACCCTGACTCTGTTTTAAGTTGATTATTAAACTGCCTCTATTTCCCGAGGCAGTTGTTCAAAACAATTTCAGAATTTCAGTATAACTGGTTGGTAGAGATAACTCAATGGATCTAACCCTGTTGTTACTTTATTTGAAATATTATATTCTTATATTAAAGTGTCCGTGAAGCAGGTGACAAAGTGCTTCTCTAAATATAGTTTCCATTATAAAAAACGTAAAAACCCAAGTCTGAGCACTGAGTGTTGTTTAATGAACGAGTTATTGCACGAAATATAAAAATATTGCGAATTCACACCTTTACAATATAATGAAAATAGCCTCAACCGGATGTGACGTCAGCTTACATCAGGCGCCATTCTCGATGCAGTATTAGCTTGTTGAATCATCGGAAATGGCTAGTGAAAATAAGGGACGGACGTGTGTTGTGGCAGGCTGCAGTAAAAGACAAGCAGACGGAGTTTCACTGCATGTTTTCCCGAAAGACCAGCATCAGCGAGCAGCCTGGATTCGCTTTGTGAAGCTAACAAGGGCACAATGGACTGGACCATCGCAGTACACAGTGATTTGCAGTGACCATTTTAATGAGGATTGCTACGAGGCCCGATTGTCGTTGATGAAAGACTTCGGCATTCCAGTAAACAACTGGCTATCGCCATTATACCAGACATCACAAATAGAGGCATTTCACAGTACCATCAACCACTTTGCCCCCAAAATGGTGTCTTTCTCTTACTATGGCATGTACTGCAGGTATGTTTATGCTTCAGATATTTCATGACAAGTACAATATTTATTCCATTTTTGACAAATTTTAAAATACATGTATGTAATTTTATATATATATATATATTTCGGGTTATTGGTTGCTGCCCTCCATTATAATGAAAATGCTTAAAGGGTTCAGGCTACCACAAAGGAGGGGGACATGCAGTATAAAATAAGCTTTCCAAAATTTAAGCTTGGAGAATACAGTGTGCGAAAGCAAACTGTAGATTCAACGTATGGTATGTACAATAATCCTTCTCTCAACTAGTGTATATGCCTAAATCAAATTTATAGGGGAAATAATAAATAAAAACTAGTATAACAAATTTTCAAATTTTATTGATATGGAAACCAAAATACAATATTAAAGCATCCTAGATATAAAATATTTATTGTCAATTTTATTTCAGGGTATGTCACTTCTTTGATGACGGAGACCTTCACGTCGATGGAAGTTTTAGTGAAGACTACAGCACCCCGTAAACTGTCTCCTGCTTGCCAGAAAAAGAGCCACCACCACTTTGCAGTAATTTTGTCCATCCTGAAAAAATGAGGCAGTCTTGCATTTCAGATCTCGTTTTAGGAAGAAAGAAACACCAGTATAGAGGAGATGTGTGATGAACAGAACTTTATAGGATCTTCATGTATTTAATTGTATATATATATATATAACTTCATATTCGATTGCTTTCTTAGTGTCATACTATGTAGCTTTAGTTTTTTGAACTGACTGAATAAAATTTAATCAAATTTTAAGATCTATGAAGACGAGATTTTAAATTAAGCAGTAATGACAGTTACAGATTTTAACCACTACTGACCTTCAGCCCAATGAATAAATACCCGTATTTTAACCCACCTGCTTTCTTTTTCTACTTCAAAAAGGATTGTTTTGTTTTTGTTTGGTTTTTTTTTGTTTGTTCTTGTTGTTTTTTATCAATTATTGAAAAATAAAGCCAACATGAACAGAACTCTAGTCACGAGTATCACTCTTCAAAATAAATAAATAGAAATTAAAAAAGAATGGCCGTTTTCTAGCATGGGTATACTGGTGTCTCATAATATCGCGGTACTTAATTATTTTGTTTTAAAAGAGAATTCCAGGTTGTCATGTCAACACTATCAAGTGTTATATTCATAGAGTTTAAAATTGACTAGCTTTTCATTCCAATATAATTTTCTGACCTTGTTTCGCTGGTTATGCTCGCTGTTTTTAAAACCAGTAGTCTAACTTAGCTTCAAAAATGGAGACTTCCATTGTATCGCGGTATTCAATATTCATGGGAGTCTGGTGCAGTTAAACAGCACGGCTTTTATTTTTTCTATTGATGTGACATTACATCACGTACCTACTGTCAACAATCAGGCGAAAGACTGACAATTCATGATAATTTATTTTTATTATCACATTTGAAATTATGGTATGTCCATATATTTGGTATGACACGTAGTTTGAGATTTTCATATAAATACATGTAATTTTAACAAAAAAACATTCAATCATCTCATCTTCTGACATATTTACTAACTTTCATGTACCCAATCTTCAGTCTGTTTACAGAAAGTGGCCTAAAAATCGCTAAATGACTTATTTTGGAATATACCGCGATACAATGGAACCCGCGATATAAGGAGAAAGGAGTATACTATGATTACTTAGTATTACTTTTTTCCCCTACACGTTTAAGCTGCAAGTTTCAATGTTTCGTTACACGTTATAATAAAGTTTTCGTATGTATTTCAACAATTAATTACAGTTTACACGTGTTACAAATAAAAGAAAGTGAAAGTCATACCAATCTGTATTTCCTAGACGGTGCTGATCGTCGGCCTCGTCCATAGATCTGATTCGCTAGAATCAGTTGCTTCAGGTTCAAAGCGATATGGAATAATATTCCGTTGATGTTCCTCGTGTTCCTCTTCGAAGGATGACATCTCAAATGACATTTTTAAGTTCATATCGGACGAAGAACTGTGATCATCATTCTTGCTTACGGTCGCCATTTCAAAACAGATGTTACGTGACGTCACGCAAGGATTTTGCTATAAATACTTCAAACCGGAAGTAGCCTTGATTGGTTTTAAGCAGGTGCAAAAATGGCCAACTTTGAAAGGGAATAACTTCCGTATCGCCGCTAATTTGAATGTAAAATTTTGGGATAATGACTTTCATGTTAATCCACACTAATTAAACCAAACGTTGAGCTTGACTTCACGGGCACTTTAAGGTACTTGTATTTGACGTCGACTTAAAATTAAATATATATACATTAATATTAAACATTTAATGATATATTTAGGCATAATCATATACTATGTATTATTGTTAGGATCCCTATGGAGTAACCCTGAATGTGTTAAGTTGATCATTAAACTGTCTGTTTCTTCTATGGCCGTCGTTTAAAAAACGTCCATGATCTTGATGTTCATTGCTGTAGAGATGAAACGATTTCAACCCTAACTCTAACCCTGTTGTTACTATAGTTGGCATATTTTTATATTAAGGTGATTGTATTTAATTTTCACTTACAATGAAATATATATACATTTTTATTAAACTTTGAATGATATGTTTAGGCATAATCATATAATACGTATTATTGTTAGGATCCCCATGGAGTAACCCTAAATCTGTTTTAAGTTGATAATTAAACTGCCTCTATCTCCTGAAGCAGTTCCCCGACCATAATATAGCAAGTGGACCCTATAGGTATCAAGGGAGCCCCACACTCTTACCCAACCCAACCCAAATTTGATTCCTCTAACCCTTTGGACCACAGAGGAACAAATCTTAGAAAAATCGTCAGTTTCAGGACCTGGGAGTTAAGCATAGTTACATCTTAGTTCTATATGATATAAGGTACTGTAACGTGGATGAGCTAGGCCATCTCCAAATAACACTCACTCAAGACTGTTTTAATTTATAATTTATTTACAAAACAAAATAATTATGGAATATATATATATATATATATATATATATATATATATATACAAGTACTCACTCTCACACACTCTTTCTTTCAACGTACAAAAAAATACTAACTACCTAAACAAAATAAACTTGACGACAGACGGACAGATCTTCGTGACAATCTAAATCAACAAAATGTTGCCAAATTGTATACACCTCAATAAATGACCATATGAATCCGTGTTCAAAGGTTTGCACTGAGAATATCCACTTAGTTATCCTGGGAACGTCTCTCTCGATTATGGACTCTTGTCCTAGCTGACTGTGCTCTAGTGATCCACCATTCTTCTGGGGCTGCAATCCCGGACTTTCTCACGGTGGTGTCACACACAACGTAGTCCTGCTCTAGTGATCCACCACTACTCTGGGGCTGCAATCCCGGACTTTCTCACAGTGGTGTCACACACGGCGTAGTCCTTCACAGATCCTTACTCCTGACTCCAAGTCATATCGCTACAATTCTGAATGAATATAATAATATCCGTTAACAATATAAAATGTATAGGCAACCTAGCTAGATAGGCTACAGTAAAATGTGACTTGAATAATAACAATGTGTCTGTCTATATACTTTCAAATAATTAATGTCTGTCAATATACATTAACAATGGATAGCATGTAAACAATGACAAAACCAATATGGCGGTCAACTTCCGGATACTCACTTCCGCTTAAGACATTTAAACAATTTTACAAACTTTCCAAGTAAAAGAAAAAAACACGCTTACAAAGAAGCAACAAAAAAGAATTATACTGCAATAGAAATTCAATACTATCGATTGAAATTTAGGGCATTTAAACGTTCTCACTGCTGTCACACCTGACTGACCACACACAGGTAAGGCAGGTGAATGTTGGCCAAGGTTATATTTAAGTCAACGATATATGACATTTTAACAAACATTGGCAAAATATATAATAAAATTAACTAAATTATACTCACCACGGTCTGTTTTCCGTGCCCTTAATGAAATGGTTCAGTAAGATGCAGATACCCAAGACAGCCTCAAACTTGCTGCTTGTAAAGAAACGTGCCTACTTGCACGATAGGACACCCGGGAATGGCTCAATACTTATGCCTCACGCCAGACCACGTGAGTATAGAATTATCGGTAATGCTGACACGTAGAAAATTTTGGGAAATAAACAACACAACAAGACCGTTTAGCTAGCCTGATATACATGTGATTGTTACAGTTACAAAATGTACCTCAGCCTAAGTTACAAATTCGCTCTGGCAGGGTTACATATTAGTTCTATACTGGACAAAAAAGTTAAGATTCATAATTTTGACCTCAAAAATTCCTATTAACCAAATAATTATTTTGACAAATTTTAACATATATAGTTTCTCCAATGTGTCCTTCCCCCGTGTGGACCCGGGTGTGAAAATAATAGGCCTTCGGCAACCCCCTTGCCTGTCGTGAGAGGCGACAAAATAGTGGCAACCAGTTTGCCGTGGGTTGCAACCCGAAGGGACGGAGAAAGGGATCCTTGTGACTGAGGTTTGCAGACACTGGGGTTTACAGTGTCTGTTGACCAACACTCCACTTTGGACCCCACTTCTGCTAGACGGGTGGTCAAGTTTGATCAATCAGCTGCTCATGCCAAGCTGATGATATCTTCATGTCATAGTATTGATGTATTTGCAATGTCCTTATAAATATATATCCAGTTTTTTGCAATTTTCCCCATACGCCAACATTTCCATGTCGATATCTATACATCAAGCGGTGGCTTAGGGTCAATCAGACCAAACTTTTTGTCTGAGTATAGATTATTTGTATCCTCTTGGTGTCGGTCTTACTGGAAGTCCGTTTGACCTGACATCGCCCTTGTTGGCGCTCCGAGGCGGGCGGGGAGAAAGGAATCCGAAACATTACTCATTTTACTATGGCGACTACAAAAAAAACGTTGTTTCTCAACAGCTTTAGAGACCTCTATAAATGATGAGCAGATTATCCCTATTGGCGAACACTGGCCCCGTTTCATCACACTTGAAGCAGAACTGACAGACACGCAAAAGAAACACTTAACAAAAGTCTCCACTTTTGTTCTTCACAAAGGTTTACAAGGAATAATAGGAACTCCGAAATCTGTTACAAAGTTAAAATCTGGAGCTCTACGTATTGAAGTTTAAAAAAAAACAACATTCTACTTCATTATTGACCTTAAAACATCTAGCCGGTATACCTGTAATTGGTAAAGCCCACTATGGACTAAATCAAAGCAAAGGCGTGCTGTTTGACAGGGACCACGACCTGGACGACATTCCTGAACAGGAAATCCAAAAAGAATTGGAATCCCAAGGAGTGATCCATGTCAAACGGTTTACGAAAAAACGAAATGAAAACGTCGAAATATAGAACACCTACCTGCTAACATTTGGAATGCCGATACTTTCAACAAATATTAAAGTCGGATTTTATCAAATGAAATTAGAAATGTTCGTGCCAAATCCGCTCCGTTGCCTTAAATGTCAGCGATTTGGTCATGGCCAAGCAAATTGCAAAGGCTCCGAATCCTGCTTCAGGTGTGGTGAGGAGGGGCATGATGGAAAACGCTGTCAAAACGAACACAAATGTAAAAATTGCAAAGGTGACCACATGGCGTCCTCTAGACAGTGTCCAATCTGGATGAAAGAAAAACAAATTCAGAAGGTTAAAGTAGAAAAACGCGTAACTTACCACGAAGCGAAAAAAGTTGTCAATATGTACAGTGTTCCTAAACCAAATCTGCCTTCATATGCAACAGTTTTAAAATTATCCTCAATGAAGGATATGTCGACACAAGTCTGTGAGAAAGATATAGTCTCACAGACTTCTGCAAAAATAAAACCAGTTTCGGAAAAAAGTCAAATAAATTAAACATCTGCATCCTCAGTGTCCGCAGCTAACAGTGTAGCTGCGACCTCTCCAAAGTCTGTAGCTGCAACCTCTGCGGGTACTGTACCTGCAGATGCCTCCAAATCACCCAGGAGACGTAACTCGTCTCCACAAAAAAATAAACCAAAACAGTATGGCGATCGGTTGCCCAAGGGGGCGAAGGATCCGGTCGCTATACATAACAAATTTGGAGCCTTGGAGGAAATGGATTTCGCTCCATCACAATCCTCCTCACGAGCCCGGAGTCTTTCTCCAAAAAATCATAAAGGGAGAATATCTCCTGTAACACACAAGAAATCATGAATCATCCAACATTTATTCAGTGAAATTGTCGAGGTTTTAGAGTAAATTTCACTGAACTATCCTTGCTCATTCAGAACTATAATCCGGTAGCCATATGTCTACAAGAAACACATTTGAAAGATACAGATAAGATAAATATCAAAAACTATACTATGTATAACCATTACGCTCAAGCAGACAGAGCCTCTGGTGGTTCTTCAATAGCAATCCATAACAACTTCATACACAGCCAAATAAATTTGAATACAAATCTTCAAGCAGTAGCAATTCGTCTATCCCTCGTTAAAACAATTACTATTTGTTCTGTTTATATTCCTCCAAACTATCAATTACAGGAACTTATAAATTTAATACAACAACTTCCAGCTCCTTTCCTACTTATGGGCGATTTCAACGCCCATAATCCGCTATGGGGTAGTGATAAAATGACGGATAAAGGTTAAAAACTCGAAGATGCAATATCTCACCACAATCGTTGTATTTTAAACGACGGCTTTAAAACCTATCTTCACCCAGGAAATGGCTCATATTCTTCAATTGATATTAGCATAGTGGATTCCTCTTTACTGTTGGATTTCAACTGGTCTGTACATGATGATTTGTGCGGAAGCGATCATTTCCCTATTATTGTTCAAACAAATGATCCTCCACAAAACAATCCTGTTAAAAACTGGAAACTTGACAAAGCTGATTGGCCATATTTCGAAACGCTGTGTCTGCAAAATATCTCCGTTGAAAAATTTGAAAACCACCCAGACCCCATTCAAAATTTTACCAAAACTTTATTAGAAATAGCAAATAAATACATACCTAAGACCTCGACAAATTCTACTAAAATAAAGCCATGGTTTACAGAGGAATGCAATGCAGCAATTAAAGCTCGCAAAAAAAGCAGGAAAACTATTCAATAGATCACCTTCTTTAAATCTGAATAATTTTCGCATATATCGAGCAAAGGCTCGTAGAACCATAAATATAAGTAAACGAAAATCCTGTAAAACATTTGTTTCAAGTCTAAATTCGCATAGTCCTATAAATAAAGTTTGGAATGCAATAAAGAAAATGAAAGGAAAAGATCCCGGTAAAAAATATCAACATCTGAAGGTAGGAAATCAAATAATCACAGATAAGAAAGATATATCTAACAATATAGCGAATACTATTTCTAAAAACTCATCAAAAGACAACATGAACCCAAATTTCATCTCAAACAAGAATACAGAAGAACGGAAACCTTTGGATATTACATCTGAAAACAATGAATGTTATAACGAACCATTTACTTATGATGAATTACTAAAATCTCTAGAAAAATCGCATGATACATCTGTAGGTCCGGACCAGATCCATTATCAAATCATGAAACACCTTCCTAAACCTACCAAAGAATGTCTTCTGCAAATCTTTAACATGATATGGGGAAATGGTAACTTCCCATCCTCCTGGTCACAGGCAACTATTATTCCTATTCCAAAACCTGGTAAGGATCACTCAGATCCTAATAATTACAGACCAATAGCTTTAACAAGCTGCGTATGTAAAACCATGGAACGGATGATCAACGAACGCTTAGTATGGTTTCTTGAGACTAATAACATTTTAACTGATATACAATGTGGCTTCAGGAAAAATCGAAGCACGGTTGACGAGTTAATACGACTTGAAACGTATATTCGAGATGCCTTTGTCAAGAAAGAGCACGTCGTCTCAATATGTTTTGATTTAGAAAAGGCATACGATACCACATAGAAATACGGTATCTTAAAAGATCTTTATAATATAGGTCTTAAAGGCCATTTACCAAATTTCATTAAGAATATTTTAAGTAATAGGCATTTCAATGTTCGCATAGGATTTACATTTTCAGACAATTTCGAACAAGAAATGGGCGTGCCACAAGGAAATATTTTATCAGTTACGTTATTTAGTATCAAAATAAACAGTCTCGCTGAAGTACATAAAAACGACTTCCATGAAAGTCTATATGTCGATGACTTTGTTCTCTGTTATAAATCCAAAAATATGAATTCCATCGAGCGTAAATTACAGTTATGTCTAAAGAAAATCCCAACCTGGGCTGATGTAAATGGTTTTAAATTCTCCAGAACTAAAACGGCGTGCATGCATTTCTGTTCTAAACGGAAACGCCATGATGATCCGCAGTTGGAATTAGAAAAGTTGTAAAAGAGATTAAGTTCTTAGGTGTCATTTTTGATAATAAACTCACTTTTATTCCGCATATAGCAATGCCCAAAGAGAAATGTACAAAAGCCCTTGATATAATAAAAGTTGTTGCAAACACAAAATGGGAAGCAGATAAGAATACTCTTCTACATCTGAATCGCTCTCTCATCCGGTCTAAACTAGACTACGGCTGTATAGTATATGGAGCGGCAAGAACATCCTACATTAAAGTCCTTGATGCAATTCACCATCAAGGATTTCGACTGTGCACAGGAGCTTTTCGAACCTCTCCTGTAGATAGTTTGTATGTTGAGGCAAACGAACTACCTCTAGATCTACGTAGAATAAAACTTATCTTACAATACGTTGTTAAATTAAAAGCTAACAATGACAATCCTGCATTTAACTGCGTTTTCCATCCACAGTTTGAAGATTTGTATGAAAAAACTAAGACCTGTATAAAACCAATTGGTCTCCGAGTCAAAAAACATTTACATGATTCTAACTTATCTATGGACATCATAAAACCCTCATCACTTTCAGAAATACCACCATGGAAATTACTAAAACCCAAAGTTGACACTTCACTTTCTGAATATAAAAAATCTGAAACAAATTCCACTATTTTCAAACAAAAGTTATCTGAACTAAAACAATCTAAACATTCTACAACTGATATTTATACAGACGGTTCGAAAGACCAAAATAAGGTTGCTGCTGCTGCTGCAGTAATCAATAACAATGTTTTCTCAGCACGACTCCCAAATGAAGCAACAATTTTTACCGCCGAAACAATGGCTATCCAACTTGCGTTAGAATACATTACAATTTCTAAGAACAAATACTATATTCTCAGACTCCCTATCTTGTCTACAGTCTATAAGTAATATGAATATTGATCATCCATATATTTTAGACATTTTAAACCAGTATTATCTTCTAATTAAACAAAATAAAATAGTTCAGTTCTGCTGGATTCCTAGTCATATTGGTATCCATGGTAACAACAAAGCAGACAAAGAGGCAAAGAATGCACTACAAAACGATATTGTACATTTTAAAATTCCTTACACAGATTTGATTGTTTGTTTGTTTATTTTATAGTCGCCTGAGCAATTTTTCAGCTATCCGGCGATACACAGATTTGAAATATAACATAAAACTATATTTAAATGATCTTTGGCAAATATATTGGGATTTCTGTCACAGAAGTAAACTGTATTCTATTCAAAACAAAGTAAACAAATCGTGTAACATTGTAATGAAACGCCAGGACGAAGTTATTATTTCAAGAATTCGCATCGGATATTCAAAATTGACACACTCTTATTTATTAAACAGAGAACTTCAACCTGAATGTATATCTTGTGACTGTCCATTAAATATACAACACATTCTTTTGGAATGTAGTGATTTTACACCCAAACGAAATAGCCTTTTTAATAATGTGCAATCAATGTATCAACTTTTTACAAATATTGACTATCATCTTATTATAAAATACAAGAATGCGACTTTTACAGAAAAATTTGATCCGTTACAATATAACCTATTCATATACACAAAATGTTATGTATTTTTACCTGTTTACGATTTTTAACTTTTAAGTCCGTCGGATGGGACGTTAAAGGGTGCCCCGTGTTAAGGATTACAACCCCCTTGGCACGTAAAAGATCGTTTCCTTGATTTTCGAAAAAGAGTAGGCTCACTGAGGGCCGTCAGGGACACTTCAGTTTTCATAGCAAACCATGTTTCAGTTGTTTAATCGCCGTAAAATGGCTGAAATATTGCCAACACGGCGTAAACCCCAATCAATCAATCAACCAATGTGTCCTTAACACAATATTTTTTTGTTTGTTTGTTTGTTTTATTTATAGTCGCCTGAGCAATCTTTCAGCTATCCGGCGACTGTCCTTAACACAATAGATTTACCTGGTTTCATATTGACGTCATAAGTGCACGATTTGTGCGCCTAAACACAAGCAAGGGGTCAAAATCAAAGTGTGCCAACGTGTATATTGAAATTGAAAAATTGTGATTTTCATTTTATTGTGGGTATTTATTGCTCTAATCGATTCTTAGGTGAACAATTATTGACATCAAAAGCCATGAGGCGCCATTTAACTGCTCTGGAAGCTGGTCAGGAAGTAGGTATGTTTCAAGCTGGCCAAGTCCAGAGAACTGTCTCTAGACTTTTATTGTGTCCCAAAGTGTGATTTCAAGGTTTTGGAATCGTTTTAGGTAGACAGGTAATGTTTCAGAGAGACCGAGATCAGGCCGTCCAAGGTCCACAACCGCTCGCCAGGATCGCTATATGTCACTTATGGCTCGTAGACACAGGTTTCAGAGTGCTGTCCAACTCAATACTGACTTTCATGCAGCACGTGGGGTGCGCATAACACCACAAACTCTCAGACAGAGACTTCGTGCTGCTAACCTTCGGGCTCATCGACCTGCTCTTCGTCCCATTTTGAAGAGAAGACATCGTGTAGCACGACTCAATGGGGCTCAAAATCACATCAACTGGCAAGTGCGTCATTGGACGCCTGTTCTTTTCACAGACGAATCACGGTTCTGCGTGGACTTTCATGACGGTCGTAGGCGTGTATGGCGCATGCGTGGAGAGCGGTACGCTGATTGCTGTGTAGCAGAGCATGATCGTTTTGGAGGCGGCTCTGTGATGATTTGGGCCGGAATCAGTATTGGTGGATTACTGACTTGCACGTGATTAATGGCAATCTTACCGGTGCAATTTACAGGGACGAGATACTGCATCCAATTGTGAGACCTTATTCGGGAGCTATAGGCAACGACTTTGTGTTAACGTATAGTGACAGACTACCTTGCTACAGAGACAATTGAACGTATGGATTGGCCGAGTTGTTCTCCGGATTTAAATCAAATAGAACAAGCTGTTTCCAGACGCCCTGTACTTCCGACAAACCACCAGGAGCTTACGTTAGCTTTACAGCAGGAATGAGCAAGGTTGCCACAAATTGCGTTCCGCAAGCTCATCAGAAGTATGCAGAGGCTATGTCGTGCCGTTATACAGGCATAGGGTGGACATACACTCTATTGATATTGCCTTTATAAAGATTCAATCATTTGTAATGAAATTTGTTATTGTTGCTCATACCGATTTTCAAACTGTTTTGGGGGGGGGGGTTACCTGACAATGGTTGCTCTGGCTGCTTAACGTATTGATGAATTTGGAAAAACAGGTTTAAAATGTATTGTTCGATTGTCGTTGAACATTTTAAGTATATATTTAACATAATTTATTTGGTTTTGTTATGAATAAAATAATTCTTAAATCATGATCCTTAACTTTTTTTGTCCAGTATATATCATGTAGAACTAAGAGGTAACCTAGAAGTAATTTGTGACATGGTGAATTAGGGTTAGATACATTTTGTAACTTAGTGATTTATGGTTAGATACATTTTGTAACCTATATCATATAGAACTAAAATGCAACCTAGAATTCAGAACTATTATGTAACCCTGCCAGAGGGAATTTCTAACTTGAATTAGGGTTAGGTACATTAACAACGTCACAGAATCACAATTACATTTTAATTACTGGTATAATCCGGATAAAACAAAAGTTAATACTTGGTGTAATGAATCAATAAAAGCAATTGAAATCATACAAGAAAGAACTGTACTTTAAGCATCCAAAAAAATCAATCAATTAAAATCAAGGAAGAGAATCAAGCGAAAGTATCACATCAATAATCAACACAAACTATCACATTAGTAATCAAGCCAAAGTATCACAACAATAATCAAGACAAAGTATCACATCAGTAATCAAGACAAAGTATCACATCAGTAATCAAGACAAAGTATCACAACAGTAATCAATAATCAAACCAAAGTATCACATCAGTAATCAAGACAAAGTATCACATCAGTAATCAAGACAAAGTATTACATCCATAATCAAGCGAAAGTATCACATCCATAATCAAGACAAAGTATCACAACAATAATCAAAACAACGTATCACATCAATAATCAAGACAAAGTATCACATCCATAATCAAGACAAAGTATCACATCCATAATCAAACCAAAGTATCATATCAGTAATCAAGACAAAGTATCACATCAGTAATCAAGACAAAGTATCACATCCATAATCAAACCAAAGTATCACATCCATAATCAAACCAAAGTATCACATCCATAATCAAACCAAAGTATCACATCAGTAATCAAGCCAAAGTATGACAT
Source organism: Ostrea denselamellosa (assembly GCA_024699665.1). Taxonomy (NCBI): domain Eukaryota; kingdom Metazoa; phylum Mollusca; class Bivalvia; order Ostreida; family Ostreidae; genus Ostrea; species Ostrea denselamellosa. The sequence goes on from JAMZEH010000039.1 coordinate 45,144, forward strand.
CCATAATCAAGACAAAGTATCACATCAGTAATCAAGACAAAGTATCACAACAATAATCAAGACAAAGTATCACATCCATAATCAAGCCAAAGTATCACATTAATAATCAAACCAAAGTATCACAACAGTAATCAAACCAAAGTATCACATCCATAATCAAACCAAAGTATCACAACAATAATCAAGACAAAGTATCATATCAGTAATCAAGCCAAAGTATCACATCCATAATCAAGACAAAGTAGCAGATCAGTAATCAAGACAAAATATCACATCAGTAATCAAGACAAAGTATCACATCAATAATCAAGACAACGTATCACATCCATAATCAAGCCAAAGCATCACATCAGTAATCAAGACAAAGTATCACATCAATAATCAAGACAAAGTATCACATCCATAATCAAGCCAAAGTATCACATCAATAATCAAGCCAAAGTATCACATCAGTAATCAAGACAAAGTATCACATCAGTAATCAAGACAAAGTATCACATCCATAATCAAGCCAAAGTATCACATCAGTAATCAAGACAAAGTATCACATCCATAATCAAGGCAAAGCATCACATCAGTAATCAAGAGAAAGTATCACAACAATAATCAAGACATAGTATCACATCAGTAATCAAGACAAAATATCACAACAATAATCAAGACAAAGTATCACATCAGTAATCAAGACAAAATATCACAACAATAATCAAGACAAAGTATCACATCAATAATCAAGACAAAGCATCATATCCACAATCAAGACAAAGCATCACATCCAGAATCAAGACAAAGTATCACATCCATAATCACGCCAAAGTATCACATCCATAATCAAGACAAAGTATCACATCCATAATCAACCCAAAGTATCACATCCATACTCAAGACAAAGTATCACATCCGTAATCAAGCCACGGTATAACATCCATAATCAAACCAAAGTATCACATCAGTAATCAAGCCAAAGTATCACAACAAAAATCAAGCCAAAGTATCACATCAGTAATCAACACAAAGTATCACATCAGTAATCAAGACAAAGTATCACATCAGTAATCAAGACAAAGTATCACAACAATAATCAAGACAAAGTATCACATCCATAATCAAGACAAAATATCACATTAATAATCAAACCAAAGTATCACAACAGTAATCAAACCAAAGTATCACATCCATAATCAAACCAAAGTATCACAACAATAATCAAGACAAAGTATCATATCAGTAATCAAGAGAAAGTATCAATTGGAATTGCAATAGTAGTCCCAGTCCATCTGGTGTCGGACTCAAAGCCTCCCTAACACTCTTCTGAGAAACCGGCATACTTTCCTTGACAGGATTGCGACAGAGTTTTTCAATAATTCTCACTTCTGCTTGGTTAAAGGTTCTCCTACCATGTTGTGTTAGGAAAGAAAACATAAAATGTTTGTCATCTTAACCCAGATCTATTTTTCAATTCAAAAACTTTCATGATGTTTGAAAGTGTATTTACCTCAAGCACCTTGTCGTCGTTATCATCAGAGGTTGGAGCTGCTTCAATTGATGCTTCTTGTGATTCTTCAATTGCTGCTCTCTGAGATTCTTCTAACCCTGCTCCCTGAGATTCTCTTAGCTCTGCTCCCTGAGATTCTTCTGGCCCTGCTTATTCAATCACCGGTGGAATGTGTTCTACTTGAGGCTCAGGCAGACACGGTAACGTCAGGTGTGGCTGAAATAAAATGGAAAACAATAAAATATGTGACCAATGATAGAGAGCCTCAATGAAAAATAAGATGTAATGAAGTCTATCTTACAGTAGGGCTGGACATCGTGGCCGATGTCATTTTTGAGACAGGCAGTGCCCCTTTCCTGCCTGCTCTGCAGATTATAGTATCGGTCAGCCGTCGTTGCCTGGTGACTCATATGAGTCGCCAGGACGTCACGGGCATATGGGTGCCTTTGTCTCACGGAGGTTACGATAGCCTTACGCAGGCGAGTGGCGCTTACTTTGGAATCCCTTCCGTGAACTTCCTTCCACACGTTGTTAATTGCCTGGTTAACGTGACTGGTTTCCATGAGCCGGGGCCTGGATTCAGGGTCCGAATGGTGACAAATACAGAGGAATCCCTCATTTTAACTGGATCATACTTGTCCAAAGTCCGTACCATGTGGACGTACGACCCCATGTACGCCCACAGGGGATCTGGTAACGCCACCGTCGCTGTACCCATGTAATCCGTCTTATGTCGGCTGATCTAAAACAATCACAAGACACTAATATAAAATATGCATAAATGGTGCATCACAATTTAACACAGTGTATTGAAAAGGAACCTACGGTCAGTACGGCTCCGCTGGTCTGCACTTTTACGTGTTATGGAGGTGATGATTCCGGATCGCTGTCCGTTTGCCACGAGAATGCGAAAAATGAGATAATTTCTGCATTTTCTAAAGATATCTAGGTGGTCTGCCCTCGGGAATTCCGTCTCTAATATCCTTTCCATTTTTCTAGTGGATGGTGCGTCTAGGACAGCCCGTACATGCTGGAGCTCAATCTGGTTTGCTGAAAAGGAAAAGGGGATTTAAATACATGCATGAAGCCCAGAGAGACCCGGGCGTTTTAATTATTTAAGAAAAAAATCTTACCTATCGCCTCCACATCTACCTGAGTCCGCCTCCTCTGAACGCGCTTATGCATTAGATGTAATAGACGTGCGATGCTGTCTGGCTATCTCTGGCTTAGGTGTAAGGTTCTTCGCCAGGACAAACTCTATGAACAGTTTTAATGAGCCCAAATAACTCTTGACCGTCCCTGAAAGATAATGGTTGTTATTGAGTTACCGAAGCTCAATACAGCATTAAGATATTGAGAAGTTTTGATACATTTTGTAACCTGTATCATATAGAACTAAGATGTAACCTAGAACCTATATCACATAGAACTAAGAAACTGGAACTAATTTGGAACTTGATGATTTAAAGTTAGATACATTTTGTAACCTATATCATAAAGAACTAAGACGTAACATAGAACTTACATCACATAGAGCTAAGATGTAATCTGGAACAAATTTGTATCTTAGTGGTTTAGAGTTAGATAAATTTTGTAGCCTATATTATATAGAACTGAGATGTAACCTAGAAATAATTTGTAAACTTGAGTGATTTAGAGTTAGATAAATTTTATAACCTAAATAACTCTTCACCGTCCCTAAGAGATAATGTTTGTTACTGAACTAGCGAAATACAATAAAGTATTAAAATATTGAAATGGTAAGGATATATATGATTTGATACCTGGACACCAAGTGTTCAGGAAGTCGGAGAACCACCCCTCCTTCACCAGATCACCGTTGAGGAGGTCGTCAACAATGTTAGATCTGTCGATATCTTGCCATATTGTAAAACCTGCCTGCAGTGTTGCAGCCAGGTTTTGCCACTTTTGTCGTGGTCTGGTCCTGACAGCCATAGCGAAAATCTCCGAATCTCAGGAACTAAAGATAGAAGGACGAAATTAGAAAAAATAGAACAAATAGATATTTAGAAGCATATTAATGTCTTACCTTGGATGAATGAGTGGGGTGCCCCCTTCTTTTCAGGGTCTCTGTAAGAACTTTCGTCGATTATGGAAGGTGCCTCCTTCCTCGGGTGTTTTTTCTGGTGGACCGATGTTCTCCTACAATAAAGAGGATACACTTTAATCAACAGACTAAGTATGATAACCAGCAATAGTTAATGTCACATAAGAATGGGTTACTGACATGACGTTTTCTTCAGAGGACGAACTCTCGTGGATCGTGGGCGAAGTCCTTTTGCCCTCTCTGGATGTGGAACGTTTTGCCTTCCTTTTCTGCTGGGTCGCTTTTCTCCTATAATAAAGAAGATGCCTTTTAATCAACAGACTAATTATGATAATCAGCAATAGTCAATGTCACAGAAGAATGGATTGCTGACCTCACGTTTTCTTCAGAGGACGAACTCTCGTTGATTGAGGATGTCGCTGCCCTAATCTTCTTACCTACTCTGGATGTGGAAGGCAGTGTTTTCCTTTTCTGGTGGACCGCTTTTCTCATACAATAAAGAAGATACGTTTTATTCAACATACTAGGTATGATAACCAGCAATAGTCAATGCCACATCAGAATGGGTTACTAACCTGACGTTTTCTTCAGAGGACGAACTGTCGCGGTTAGAGGGTGATTCCTTCTTGCCTTCTCTGGATAAGGAAGGCGGTGTGATTCTTTTTTGGTGGGCCGATGTTCTCCTACAGTAATGAAGATACATTTCTATCAACAGACCGGTCGCGGTAGCTCAGTGGTTAGAGCGTTCGCTTTGTAACCGGGAGGTCGTGAGTTCGAGCCCCGTTCGTGCCATGGCCGCATCAAACCTGAGACGAAAAATAGGTAGTGATTGCTCCTTCGCCAAACGCTCGGCATTTAGAAGTGAGAATCACGGGTCTTTCGGATATGACCTTAAAAACGGAGGTCCCGTGTCACGGTAGGCGTTGGCACGTTAAAGAACCCTCATTGCTACGGCCCTGAGCGCTAAGCATAGGTCTAAATTTGTGGTACTTCACCTACAGCTGGTGACGTCTCAATATGAGTGAAAAATTCTCGACGGGACGTAAAACAAACAAACAAATAAAAATCTATCAACAGCAAGAGTTAATGTCACATAAGAATGGGTTACTGGCCTAACGTTTTCTGCCGAGGATGGACTCTGGTGGATCAAAGCTCTAATGGCCTTCCTTCCCCTGGATTTGGAAAGTGGTGTCTTCTTTTGTTGTGGACCTTTCTGTTGGACCACCTTTCTTCTACAATGAAGAAGATACATTATAAATTCCAGCTAAAATCAAAACGCAATTTCGCGAAATTGATAAAATAAAATCCTCAAAAAGCTACCCGATTAAGTAACGTTGCTTTCGTTTCAAGTCTATGGCGTTGTTGTATCAAAGCACTTTATCTTTCAAATAAACAACACGTTATCATATACATAGTATAAATCGACATTAGCACTCAATTTAGTTGAGGGTAGAAAAGAAAAATACAACTAAACTGAAAAAAGATTTTCTGCGATATAAATCCTACAGATAAACTTCCAAATAACGTTCCTTCGTCAAATATATATATCGTCGCCTGAGAACCATTCTGTTCTATCACCAAAAATCTAATTTTGAGAAAATTGACCTCAAAGTTTGAAAGTCTACAATTTCTTACCATAGTGATCTAGAGACCCAAATTATTCACGATAATGATTAAATAAGTGTATATTTAGCCAATTTACACCTTAACTAACTACACATACTCTAGAACCACAAAATTCAGAGCCTTTCATTTGGAATTAGAACATTACTGCATTCATTTTTTGCATTTTTGATGAGATCTATTTTGGGTTTGGAAATAGCACATAATGGTTCTATAAAATTTATATAATAAAATTTATCACTGGAGATACAACCGTTGGTGTTTTTTTTTTTTTTTTTATAAAGTAACCTTTCTTATCATATAGATGTATTTCAAATCAATATTAATTACACGTTTTGGGAAAGTATTTGGAATTATCAGAATCATAAAATTTTCATTCACATGTATAGTGTAATAATGAAATATGGCAATGCTAACCAAATGTTATACAAATTCTATTAGCGATTTGCGGTGGATTTTCCAGAACAAAATCGAAACAAACATTTAGCAACTTTTAATACGAAAATATCAAAACACTGAGTTGTTTTACTCTATTTGAACAATACGAAACATGAACTTCTCAACAATTTAAAACTGTAACCATACAGAAATAAAAAAAAACAAAAAAACATCACGAAACATTTCCGCTTTCTTTTTCAACAGTTTTCCGTTCAATTTACTTTGCACATTTCTCAGTTTTATTTCTTTTTCAAATGACAAAAAATTACAAAGAATTCACGATCCTGAAGGGGCATGAATTTCAACATCGATCGGAAATCTGTTTTCTTCTCGTTGGAAAGTGCTGGAGACTGTAATATTCTTTGGCATGGGAAGAAGTACATTAGGACATGGCTCCTTATTTCTCTTAGCTTGTCCTCTGATTGACACTTCCGTGAATTCCAAGTCTGCAAACGATGTCTTGAATTTTACATGGAATGGCTTCTAAGACACATATGCAAGCTGCTTAACCTTCGAATATGGCACTCCACAAAATTTCATTGCTTTTGAAACGCTCTGGAAGTTGTAGAAATGTGTTTTCTGTAATTGTATGACTTTTGACTGCTTAGGCCTGATGTTTCTCATCATACGTATCAAACTGACAGGACTGTAGATTTCTGATAACCTTAAGCCCTTCTCTAGATGGCTGTGTATGTTGTCCACCTCCTGTATGGAGGAGTGGCCTGGGGTACAATACTTCTGGGTTATCTGTTTTACAGAGGGATTCTGCATCATAAAAGTTTTCAGAGCAAGAGACATGACAGAATTGCGATTCTGAGGTACGCAGGAATCTGACCAAAGAATGAAAGAGTCCAACGTTGGGTGGTCCTTCAAGATACTACTTAGAATGACTTGAAGGGCACTTGCTATCTCATTTGCTCCCCTGCCTGCAATACACTCTGCCCATAGAGCATTATATGCTTTTTTGTCAAGGGAACAATGTGCAGTCAAGTTGTATATGTTTAATTTTCTTTTGTAGAAAAAGCTAGATACATTTGCCCTTGGACATGTTATGACGTTCTGCAAATCGAAACAAATAATAGCCTCTTTTCTGCTTTTGGATTGTCTATCCTTTTCCCTTTCTTCTCGTGTCTCAGTCTTATCTTTCTGATGGTCATCAAATTTTTCTTGAAGTGCTCTAGTGACTCTGTTTGCATCTGTCTGAGCCTCATACTCCATGCATTGATCGCACCTATCCTTCTTTGGAACATGGAATTCTATGTTAAACTCTGTGTTAAAGACATTGCGATAAAAGTGAGACTTCACAGGTGTCACGTTATTTTCAGTGCACTTCTCGACATACAGATTGTACATCTTTGTGAGGTTCAGATCTGCAGCAAGATATTCTTTTGATGAAGATGCCCTACAGTAATGCGAAGGCATCCTTGGGAAAGACTCGATATGTTCCCTCACAAAGGCTTTTGCATTTTCTGCTGTTCGAGGTCTTGTGTGTTTACCCCTCTTGTCCGTAAATTCATTTCGAGCTGCTTTGTCATGGAACCATTCTATTCTGCGCTGACTGATATCAATGGTACTCAAGTAAAATTCTTTGCAAACTCGAACATTTGCCTCATCCTTTATGAAGAAATATTTATAAGAGTACTTTCTTCTCGATTTAGAAGCTGTAGTCCGCACCCGTTCCTTTACCGCTCGTTCAGTTGTCTTTGCATAGAAAGTCTGTTTTCCATCATCTGATAGGCTCCAAAACTCCGAAAAGATAGCTTTTCTTTCATCAGCTGTGACATTTAAGCTACATCGAAATTTACATTTTCCATCACAATCCTTCTTGTTTTTTATCTCCCTTTTTCGTTGTACGTTTCCCTTTGAGTCCTCATACTGCTCACCTGCCTGACGTTGTCTTTTCCTTATGTTCTTTCTCCACTGGTCTTCATTTCGTGTTGGCTTTCTGCTTCTTCTTTCGGCTGTATTGGCATTATCTACTTTGTCGTTATCAGCATGAACATTTTGAGAATCACTTTGTGCGTTATCATGCCCAGTTTGGTCTATTTCTTGTGCATTTTCCGGAAGAGGATTTTCACTGCCTGTCGTCACGTCGTCAGTAGCATCTACAATGGTTTCACCATCTGATGAATCACCTGTTTCATTGTTGATGTTGTAGTCTGGGTCGTTGGGGTCTTCAATAGAGTTTTCATCTTCAAGACTTTCAAATAATTTTTCCGGTTCATCTATGATGAAAGAATTGTTATTGCTGTCGATTGTATTGGAAATGACATGATCAGAATGCAAGTCTTGGACAGGATCGATTAAAAGTTTGATCTGACTTTTACAAGGAAGTGCTTCATCGCATTCAAAGTAATGACTGGATCAACCTCATAGGTATTGTTTGCAGAGTCGTTTTCGCATAAGCGGTCAAGCAACATCAAAGCTTCTTCCACGTTCATTTTGTGAAGATGTTAAATTCACAATCACCAAATACTGTTACGATCTCATGTTCAAACACTGTGGAATCGACAGATGAAGCTAAAGATAACGAAAAATACTGAAGGTTTCTGCAATTTCCCTTTAGAATTTTCACACACTGTGCAACATTCAACTCAATGCCACACCCGTCCAATGTAATAAGGTTCTGTTTTGATGCAATATCCACAAAAGTCCCCGGTGTTATATTTGTAAATGATAAGTAAATGTGGTCGAGATTAACACAGTGATGAATTTCTCTAAATTCACTGTCGTTGAGAAATTTGCAGCCTGTAAGGTCCAGCACCTCTAGTGCTGGAGTATTTTGAAGAAAGTGCAGTGATGAGATTGGACTGTCGGATAGGTCCAGCCAATAAAGGTACCTACATCTCTGCAATGAATTCTCAATGAAATTCTCAGGAATAGGGATTTTGAAATGACAGTGTGGTAGTAAAAACCTTCTGAAACAGCTTGAATGCTGCAGTACTCTTTTGATATCACAAGATTTCACCTGAAGTTCGGAGTCAAAATCGAAAAATCGCCACAGTATGGAATTTTCCTCAATAACAGAATTGAGTCTTTTGCACGTTCTATTAACAACTTGAAGCAAAAACTGCAAATCCAGAAACTTTAGTATGGAGACCACTATGTTGTCCGGGAGTTCCGTTAATTTGAGTCTACGACAGAAAAATGTACAGAGTTACTAAAACATACTCCTATTGCAGATGTTAGCTATTAGAGAGGAAAAAAAGGGGGGTGCTATAAAAATTGATACAATACAGTGCTAAGAGATCTTTTACATATACATGTATTAAAGACATATTGTTCTAAATCCACTGATAAATTTCCAAAGCTTATTGACATAATGTTCTATCTCCATTTAGAAATTTGAAGGTTTATCAGTTGTTTTTACTGCATCTTTCAAACATCATGTAAATATAAACTAATACTTTAAACTATTATCTCACTTGTAGTTCGAAGCTTTGTTAAAAATTATGAAATATAAACCTAACTTAATTGCATTATACTGACCCATCCTTGCTCTCTTTCATTTTCATTGAAAACACATGGTCACATGCTGTAAGGGTGCATTGTCATTGGTCCATGGACATAGAACAATATGGTTTTCACCAATTTATGAGTTAAGGAGATAGAACAGAAAAGAACTGCCCATGTCTCTAATATCAGCATTGCTTGACTATAGAGAGTTATGTAATATTATAGAGCTGATTCTAAGGTTTACAACGATATATAGAACTCATTTTTTCCAAAATTGGCACATAGAACACTATGGTTCTCAGGCGACGATATATATATATATATATATACCAAAAACTAGGAACACCCATTCGTTATCATTTGACACACAATATGACATTGACGAGTTGGTACCGGAGCAATCTTCGCAAAAGTCCCTATACCTAAACCCTAACCCAGTTGAAATAATACATGATTTTTGTTCGTAACTTTTGAATCTTCAAATGATGTACACAAGATATTGTACTGTATTTGTACTATGTATACCCCCTATAAAAAATAACCAAAACAACAAACAAACAAAACAAAATAAAAACCAAATACACTTCGTTTACTTACCAATAGGCTTAGTACTTAGAACCTTCATTCTTTGATATTATAAAATCCCCTTTTTAAGTACTGGAATACTATCTTATACTGGAAATATCCATGTTTTGTGACTGTCCGTGCTTTTGTAGAGGTTTCATTGAAATGTCCAGATCCAACCAAAACCGAACTGCAAATAATAGTAACATATTTGATACAATTCTAACGACTTTCAGATTTACAAAATCTTAATATGAGAACAGTGTTACGTGTAATATTTTATATTTAGTAAATGAAAACATCTTGGTAAGAGGAAATAAATAAATCTGGGTATCCTACCGGCGCGGCTTTGCACGCAGACTCCTAGGCCGTGTCCGAACGAAGTGTCAGTATCATAGTATTCAAATGCTGATCACGAAACTGCTCACGATAACTAAATCTAAACAACTATCACGTTAATGCACTAAAACTACAAACAATATAAGATAAGGCAAAATTCAAATGCTGATCTACTTTTCCTCTTTGAACATGGCGCGGTACGCGTTACTCCCTGTGAAGTCAAAGCGATTTGGTGCCTGAACCCGACATACACTCAGATGTGATTTTGGAGTTTTTGGCCAACATTCCTATTAATTCAATTAATATATTCGTCAAGTCGCCAACAAAATTTCAATTTGGATAAATGTTTATATTACCGAAAAATGTGATTGCATAGGTCCTTTAATAATAAATTCGAACGCAAATATGTTGTTTTTCGTCTCTACGTATTCTAATTTTTTACTAATATGTCACAGAGACGAAAAACAACGTACTTGGGTAATCTTAAGGTCATAGGAGACAATATTTGGAAGAAATTTTGTTATGCCCGAAAATAAATTTCTTTTTTATCACTGAAGACGTATCATAATTGTTTTACACATATCTGCATGGTAACTGACTCTATTATCCGTCAAATGTTGCCTTGCTCTAAACGTATCGTGAAAGTATGATGACTTATCTCTCTTTGTTGATGACGTCAAAAGAGACCACTTTTGACGCAATACGGATTATTTACACTGACGACACAGCAAGAAAGAAGCAGGAATTAGATCTCGAAATGATTCAATGCGTTGCGTTTAATTGTAATATTCGGAGTCAAAGGGGAGTATCGATGTATTTGTTTCCAAAAGATCCAAAGTTCAGGAGGATTTGGGTGCGAAATCTTCGCCGAGACGGATTCTCAGTCACGGAACATTCGAAGTTGTGCGCCCGCCATTTTACTGCTGACCAGTTCAAGATACACCCTGCCTTGGCCAAAAAATGCGGATACAAGAAGCTTGATCTTCGCCCCGATGCCATTCCGACTTTATTCGACCTTCCAAACGAGAAAGTTGAAAAAAAACAGAGGACGTCTACAGCCTACTTCAAGCGAAGGACGATAGAGGTAATTAAAATAGTAATAACGTTGTCGACACACGTGTAAATGAATTAAATGAGGAAAAAAAAAAAAAAATCAATAAAGTACGTTACAATATGTGCCTTTCTATAAAAGTATAAAATTAATTTGAAAATATTTAACATGCAAATATATCGCGAGAATAATAAAAACAAAAATGACACGCCCCCATACGCTTTTTTTCATCAAACTATGTACAGGACTTCGGCACTGTATATGAGCTTTGAAAAAGTTATCATAAATATGTAGCTAATTTCTATTGTGAATGGATTTGTAAACACAGTTTACGACATAAGTTTTCGCCACAAATTATCATAGGCCTACATTGAATATGTCAGCCTCACCCCATCCCCAATATAAATATTTAATTGATTTCCTTATCAAATCAATTAATCAATAGCGGTCCTATTGAATTTGTAAAAATTTGTATATTAATGATATTATACAAATATTTCTTTTAAAGGAACTTGGCAATATTGTATATGTATTATCATTAAAAAATATATAATATTTATAATTAGGCTCTAGGAAGAATTGATGATGGGGCAGATGAAGGGGATGACTCTGATGGCGGAAATGAAGCTGATGGCAATTTGGTACACAACAGTGAAACCGGTGCAATTACATGCAACCTAGAGTTTTCCACTGATTTGGTATGATATCAATCAAAATATCTATAGTTTTCAACTATTTGTTTTATAATATCAATTCATTTCTTGCCCTTAAATGGATATTATTTTTTTTCATTTAAAAAAATAAATCATATTTAAAAAAAGTTCAAAACATTTTAATTTAGTTTTTTATGTAACAGATTTCCGAAGCAATGGGAAAAAGTCATTTCAACGCCTTTACCCAGACTTCTCCAAATCAATGTGTAAGTGGAATTTGTTAATACCTGGGTACATTATACTGACATAATACACGTACTTTGGAAATCCTTTAAAACTGATTTTTTTGTTTTCAGGGATTTTCAGAGTACGATGACTCAAGTGAGTCCGGAGACAAGAGATATTGGTATTCAGGTTGACATGGCCCTTCCCAACCCTTCATCAGCCGTATTCCATGATGATGACATGCTCTCATATTCAGACTCCGACCATTCTGACATGGAGTGGATGCTGCCTGAGCACGAGAGTGAGGATGAGGATAGTACACTAAAGTCCAACATCGACATGAATGACGACACCAAATTCATTGTGTACAAGAGTAGTCTGGAACAATTGTTACCCTCACATTGCTTACATTGTTTGGAGTGTTTTAGGTACATGTATAGATATATAATCTAAAATAATGAAACATTAAAGCGATGCATATCAACATGTATTAAATTATTTAAAAAAACACAAATACATGTATATGCAATCACTATAACATTGCAGTTGTGTATATGCTGCTTGCATGTGTATTTTATTGTCATATATATGTATATGTGTCTTTATTTCAGGCACAGCTGTCAGTATTCATTGGTCTTGCAAGAAATGCAGTGTATCCTGGGAGTGGGCAAGTCAACCCTTCTCTGGCATGATGCCCTGGGGGAACCTGATTGTTGCTGCGGCGATCTTGTTTAGCGGATGCAGTCCAGTCAAAACAGTCAACTTTCTAAATTTTGCTGGAATCCGGTGTTTCAGTTATAGGACGTACAATGCACTGCAACAGCTTTACCTAGTTCCTGCAGTTGAACAGGTATAGTTACTTTTCACTGCTACCAGTGATCAAGTTCAGTAAAATTTGCACCTCGGCATTTTTATGCACATACATGGACCAGTATGTATATTTCATGTAAAGCATAAAGAATGATTGGAAAAATTTAAATAAATAACACTAACAAGAAAAGTTTTTCTTAATACATTTATAGGTGTGGCATCAAAAGCAGCAGGAGTTGTTTGAGGAGATTAAAACCAGTAATGTTCCTGTGAAGTTGGGTGGTGATGCCCGCTACTGCTCTCCAGGGCACACTGCTAAATTTGGGTCCTACTCCGTTATGGATCTGAACACTTCTAAAGTTGTTGATATTCAGCTTGTCCAGGTAAAAAATGTGTACAATCTTTCATGGTATGAATCCTGTATTATGCAGTATAAAAACTTTGTTTTAATACTAAATGTAAAAATTTCAATTACATTTATATTATATGTACCATAATTCTATTCAGAGCAATGAAGTGCCAAACTCATACCATATGGAGTTGGAGGGACTGAAAAGGTGTTTGGCCAAGCTTGAGATATCCCACCTGGTCACAGACAGGCACAGCCAAGTGAAGGCCTACATGAAACGTGAACAACCCCTGATTGTTCACATGTTTGATGTATGGCATGTGGCAAAAGGTATGCATAGTGTTTCTATTGTACATGATGAATTAAAAACAGTTATCTATTCTTTATTTACCAACATTTAAAAAAAATATATTTCATAGGAGTGTACAAAAAGCTGGATGCAATTTCCAAAAAGAAATATTGTGAACTGCTTGGAGAATGGGCTCATTCCATCGGCAATCACATTTATTGGTGTGCAGCGACTAGCAATGGAAATGGAGAATTGGTTCGTGAAAAATGGATCTCCATTCTAAATCATGTCACAAATGTACATGAGGGACACAGTGAGCTGTATCCTAGATGCCTTCATGCACCTGTGGATATTGAGAGACCCTGGCTCAGGAGAGGTACAATAATTTCACTCAAAGTCTTTTGTAAAGTAAAGACTATATTTAGTTTAGATTAGTTAAGTTTTATGTGTAAACCATTACAAAGTATAGGTATTTGAATATGCAATCTTTTATTTTAATGCATTTGCCTGGTATATAAATTTATGGAAACATTATACATGTACATATTATATTGTAAGAAATTTGTATTTAAATATATTTTTAGGATCAAAGGCATTCTTGGAATTAGAGGGAGTTGTGAAGGGGGGATGCTGTTGACAGACATCAAGCAGCTGTCTCACATAGGACAAACTTCCTACTTGGAGGCTTTTCATAAAGTGGTCTGCTCATTTGCACCCAAAGCAGTACACTTTTTTTACATTCAGATGCAAGCTCGGTAATTAATAATCTTTAAAAATATGCACCTGTCAAAAATCATTAAATGTATGGAATACTTCATAACTTCTCTTCTTTCTAAATTAGAATATTATTGCATTTACATGTACTTCACTTTTACTATAGGATATACCTTGCAGCGATGCATTTTAATGAGAACGTTGCTAGGCCACAGAATCAGACGAAGGAGGGAGACAAACAGTATTGTGTTTCATACCCAAAGGCACCGATCACGGTGGCTCAGTGGTAGAGCTCTCGCCTCGTGAACGGAAGGTCGTGAGTTCGAGCCCCGCTCGGGCTGGCCGCGTCAAACCTAAGACGTTAAAATAGGTAGTGATTGCTCCTTCGCCAAGAGCTCGGCATTACGAAGTGAGAGTCACGGGTCTTTCGGATGGGACCTTATAAACGGAGGTCCCGTGTCGCAGCAGGTGTGGCACGTAAAAGAACCCTCACTGCTAAAAGCCATTAGTGCTAAGCATAGGTCTAAATTTGCAGCCCCGTCACCGGTAATAGTGACAGTCGCCGGATAGCTGAAAAATTGCTCAGGCGACTATAAATAAAAAAACAAACAAACAAACAAACATACCCAAAGGGCCGGCAAGGAGAGGGAGTGGCAAAGGAAGTTGAAGTTGACCAAACCTTCAGTAAGTCTGATAGTCATATTATTAAAGGCTAAATGTAAAGAAAATATAATCTCATAACTTGAATTATTAATAATATATAGACATGTACAGTTTTATAATGTTTTTTTTTTATCTTATCTCCCATCTGATGGATGCCGTAGTACACCTACGCACCATCAACGATAGCTATGTTAAAGCAAGAGAGGCCCTTGAGAGGATGAGGTTACCAAGGAGGCTCCCCCCTCCTCTGTCACAGAGCACTCCAAAACCCCCAAAGCATGTGACTGTCCAGCAGCACGTCACACGTTTTAATAATCTACGTTAATAGGTCTGTTAATTATTCATTAAAAGTATTTTTACAGGTATACTGTCCAATATCCTCTCTCAACATGTTGTTATCAGCTTATGAATGATGTCACCAAAAATATACCAGTATTTTCTAATCATACTTCTGACATTATCTTGATCATAAACATGCCCATAGATCATACATGTATATAATTTAAGATACAATGTCCATAAACATTGTATAAAATTTGAACGATCAAGAAAACTACAAAATAATTTTGTATAAAGTTAGATTAGTTTTATTTTTTCATTATTTTAATGTTCTTCTCCAAGGTAGCGAAACCCACAGTACTGCTGGCTGGGAAACGTGTTCCTGATAGCTGTCACAACACAGGCTGGAAGGATCCTCCTGTTGTGTCGTCCGAGGCGCCTCCAAATAAAGCTCACAAACCGTCGATAGGCAATGTGTCTATAAAGCCTGAAACATGAATGCAACTTTCAAATTTATGCTATGTTTAAATAAACTACTAGCCGCCCGCGTGGCGCAGTGGTTAGAGCGTCGGGCTCAAAGATCTGATGATCCTTGAGTCGGGGGTTCGAATCCCACTGTGGGACGTGGGTGCCGGTCTTTCGGATGAGACCGTATAAACCGAGGTCCCGTGTCTCAGTAGGTGTGGCACGATAAAGATCCCTCCCTGCTCAAAGGCCCTGAGTGCCGAGCATAGGCCTAAATTTGCAGCCCTGTCACCGGTAATGGTGACAGCCGCCGGATAGCTGAAAAATTGCTCAGGCGGCTATAAACAAAAAACAAAACAAAAAATAAACTACTGGGCTGTTATTTCCCTGTAAAATTTGTTTAACAAATTTGTTTTGTTTTGTGTTGATATTTTTACAATTTATCCATTATTAAAGAACTTACTCATGGACTGGTTCTTCATCCCCTGGAGGCCCATTGTCTTGAATGTACTCGTAGTACGAGAGTTCCAAAACGTGATGGTTTAAGCAATTAACAATAAAACTTTCATGCTCAGTGATGCACTTCAAATTTCCCTGCTGGACCTTCCTAGCTACTTCTGGTATCCCCAAGCAGCATCTACATTCTCTGGCTGTATCCATGATGTTACAGTTGCACCTTTAACAACCAACAGATCAATCAAAATGGAAAACGTTAAAATTATATGGTTTACTTTAACATCTTTTAAGGACAGAGCTTTCTGTAAGATTGCCTACTTAACTCATGTATAGAGATTATATTAGATAAGTTGGTTTACAAATTGTATATCGGGTATACTTTGAAATATGATTACTTATTGCATTTTGCAGAGGAAATTCCGACCAGCTCAATACATGTTTTTAATTGAGAACTGCGTGAATAAATGATGAAATCGGCTAAGGAAATCATGAGTAAATTTATTAAATGTGTGTTTATATGCATAAAATGATGATTAAACTTGTTAGATTTCTTTACCAGTCAGTGTTACATGGAACCGGTGCAGATCGATCGACATCTTCTTCATCCCCACTTTCTTCCGATGAAGATTCAACTGAATGATTCCCATTCACGATAACAGGTTCAAACTGATATCCCTGAACAACAAACTCGGGACCCTCATCAAATTCTTCCATTATGAATAGTTAGATAAACTGATTTAAACTCCGCCGATTATTTCCCTATGTCTTCGCTTTGATAAACAAATTGAAAGTGGTCTCTTGTGACGTCACAAAATTGTGAAATCAAGAACGATAATCGGGGAACGATTTTTTCTTACCTATGACTTTCGGCCTTTAATTTTATATGAAAATGGACGATAAAAAAATGTCTCATATTTTTTATGAAATGTATATGATATAAAGCTTATATTTTCTAAAGAAAAACCTACTGTTACAATCCGTCTCCTATGACCTTTAAATGCATATTTACAAAATATAAGTTGAAAAGAAAATCAATGTGTCTATTTCAGATCAGACAAAAATACAGTTATGGGGGCATGATCATGATCTATGCCCCAAGTGCTTGTGCGAAAGGTAAATTCTATCTTATATATAATATACACTTGGAATAGGAAATAGCTATTTATCATAAAAATAAAAGTAAAATGAAACATGCGTGCACTTACGGTTAATATGTTTGATCATTCTATATTTTATTAATATCGAATAGTTAAGTTAACAATGTGTTAATCGTAATCATAAATCCCAAAGACATATGCAAGTTCGAGTGTAGGGCAAAACGGACCTCCGATAAAGCGAAGGTAGGATAAGGTGCCATGGAGGAGTAAGCATCCTCTGCTGACCGGTCACACCCGCCGTCAGCCCTTAGTCGAAATTGGGAATACGGGGTTACCCGTAGTCAGGGTTAGGGTTAGGGTAAGTTAGTATGACAAATGACAGTCTAACAAAGGGTATGAAACAAATCATTCAACATATGTCCCAGAGACACTTTGTAATCCAAACAAGGTCATTGTCGCGACCGTACAATTTGCGAAATGATGACTCAAACAAGATTCGTTATAACCCTGCAACATCAACTTTATTGTCAGAAGTTTTAATACTGATATTTGATACCGATATTAGATACTGATATTTCTTATAGATATTTGATACTACTATTTGATATTGATATTTGATACTGATATTTGATATTGACATTTGATGTAATCCCACTAAACTCAAAATAATTGATACCAGAGTCATCCATATCTGTTTAATATTCGGTCTTTCTATTGAACATACAGTCTGACATTCACAGCAGACAAACAACTCAACTTTATGTCTAATGGAATGACTTCAGATTTTCTAATGTATCTTTCCATAATTATGTTGTAAAATCACTATCAGCTGCAGACGGTGTTTATGACTTGCAACTGATTTGATACATTACACCATGTTCTGCATATGACCAATTTTTAAATCTAGACAGGCTACTGACGAATAATTTGATGTTACTGGGTTGTCAACAGTCTTGTTTAGGGTCAGCATTTCGAAAATTCCATGGTTGTTATAATGATCTAATTTGCAGTACAACCTATCATTGGGTCAAATTCTCTCTGACATATATTATATCAATTGTTAGGCTATTCTTTGCATACCCATTTAAACTACAGATTGACCTGTTTACTTGATCATGAAATTGTGGTAAGTGTGACTGACTAACAGGGGATGCTTACTCCTCCTAGGCACCTAATACCACCTTTGATATGTCCAGGGGTCTGTGTTTGTCCTACTCTCAATTTTACATTCTTTATGTTATTGATGAGACTGATTCTGATTACCATTCGTTATCGTTTTCTTAGATGGAATGACAGAATAAACACACAGAAATATATCTGGTGACTGAATGTCAGACTGCATGATATTTGTATGACAGACTGGTAATTAAAGAAATTACCTGCAGAGAGCGGTCCTACTTACAACACAACTTTGTTCTATCAGATCTGACTCCACAATCAATTTTACCACATCAGAAACTAGAGGTAGAGCATAATAATCTGTTATATGAAATGTACTTCTATATCAGTCAGGGGCATAACTGAAAATGGTTATAGAAAAATATAGCATAAAACCATTATTTTTGTATCTTGCCAACAATCGTTGAAAAGTCAACTTTAAACACAACATATTCATATTTTGCACTGTTTTTCGCAAAGGCCTATGTTATTTATCATTCCTGTGTCTTTATTTTGTTATCCCTGTGTCTTTATTTTTCATCTCATGTTAAAGACAACCCCAGCCTATCTCATTATGATGCCATGTTAAAGACAACCCCAGCCTATCCCATTATGATGCCGTGTTTAAGTCAACTTCACTCTATCTGTTTATCATACCTTGTGGTCCAGGATTACGTTCCGGTCGCTGTCTTGGAAACTGTAGGAGTAGACAGACTAGACGTGTCTTTGAAAGAGAAGAAAGTTGCCACCAAACGAGCCTTCATGCAACAGATAAAGTTAATCAAAAGTTGAGAGAGATGCAGTTTTTAAAATCGGCATGCAAATATGCATTCCATGGTCGTTATAACAATCTAATTTACAAATACAACCTGTCATTCGGTCCGATGCTCTCTGTAGTATCCCATACCAAATGTTAGCCCGTTCTTGGCACACTGATTTTGACTACAGATTGCGACGTCTACCTGATCAAGATTTAGGGTTCACCGCGCGTGTGACCAGTCAACATGGGATGCATGCTCATCTTAGACCTGGTCCTCGATCTACTCTTAATTTTGTATAATTTATAGGAATTATGAGAAACGTCTTGCTGTAGCCTTCAGCTCGACATTTATATATATCGATGGCGTTTTATTCATTTGCATTAATAATTTTCATTCATATGTTGATTAGATAGATCCCTGCGAACTCGAAATAAAAGACACTACAGAGTCTTTCACATCTCCTTCGTACTTAGATATTTTATTGAACATAGATGTTAACGCCAAACTGATAGCTCAACTTTATGAGAAACGGGATGACTTAAACTTTTCCATCGTCAATTTCCCATATTTATGTAGCAATATCCAATTATCACCTGCATTTTGTGTGTATGTAGCTCAACTTATTCGATACTTTTGTAACATTTTGTCAAACCATTTAAATCGCACGTAATTGTGGATTCTTAAAGCTGTTCGTGAAGGGAAATTAAGACTCATAAGTGAAGCTTGACATGTTACAGGTAGTAATTAATTTGTACATTGATCATTGGAACATGTAGGCTTATGATACGTAATCACCAAGCCGTAATTTGGGTTAAACATGTGTTTGAGGTAGGAAAATCCCCGTGGTCATAAAGACCATCCACGGACAGACCAGACTAGAGTTAAGGAGCACTGAAGGGTAAAACGCAATTGCTTTGTTAATGACATTCTTTAAGACTAACAAGATTTATTTAGGACCAATCTTTAATATAATTAGATGCAAGATACGTTCAACAATATTCTTGTATTTCTCTTCTCGAAATACCAGTGAAATATACAAGAGGCCCATGGGCCACATCGCTCACTTGAGTCACCTTGGTCCATATTAAAGATTTTTCCTATTCATTCGAATGTAAAAATTGATCCCCTATTGGGGCCCCACCCTACTCCGGGGACCATGAGTTTAACAAACGTGAATCTACACTATGTCAGAAAGCTGTCAGGTAATTTGAATATTTCTGGCCAAGTGGTTCTTGAAAACGATTCTTAAAGATTTTCAAAGATTTATTGTTGCCCAACCCTATCCCCGGGGACCATGGTTTTAAATAACTTGAATCTGCACTATGTCAATAAGCTTCCATATGAATTTGAACCTTACTGGCCCAGTGGTTCTTCAGAAGAAGATTTCCAAATGACTCAACCAAAGTTGTACAAAGCACACAAAGAAAATAGGGATTCTTAGGACACTCGTGTTTGAATACAACACTTTGTGGATCTTTGTGCTCGAGTATTGGAATACTATCTCGTCTAATTATGCTTTTATTACAAAAATTGAAGTATATAACGTAAAGAAAATAGAGATTATTTAATTCTTTATCTTATTATTGATATTTTAGTACATGTATTTATCTCTACAAGAGACTTCTGAGTAGATTTCACAAGTTCTTCGAGAAACGACTGAAGTTGGAAGGGATTCCCTTCATGACTCCGGTCCGTTTGATAAGCGACATGATCTATGATAAGACAAAGGTAATGTTATTATCACTTCAACGACGCTTTATACACTATTCACAAAATCCTATACGACAACTGTAAAAGAAGTCATCCATTTTTTTTTCTTTTCAATGATATATTAAATATGTAGGGTTCTAATTTTCTCTATCCACCATAGAATTCCACTTATTAAATATGAGAAGTGTGTGCTATTTTGAAATAATATACGGATACAGCAGTGCATCTTATTTATTAATACTGTCTTGCATTAGGACAAGCCACGGAAATAGAATGTTACTCGATAACAAACTTCTGGAAAAAAAATTATAATGCACTGTGTAATGTACAATTCTGATTTTTACAAGTCTTTTATTTAAGAATTATTATATAGAGTGTTATAAACTACGTATTACTTGCAGAATGTGCATTCAAATTAAAATGAAATAAAAAGAAAATGATCGCTGCCCTGCCGTATCAGCGACTGCACAGCCACTGCCGTGACCAGGATTCGAACCTGGGTTGTCGCGGCCACAACGCGAAGTACTAACCACTATACGATCACGGCTATCTTGGCAGCTGTTTGATTTGGAAGACTGTAAGGAATTTGTATTTATTCAATACTTTGATACGTAATTATAGAGTACTTATATATGTATATTACAGTAACGACACATATCCGGTCGTCAGTGGCTTCGTTGCAATAAAGACTCAACTGTAATATGCAATGAAATTTCTATAAATTGGTACAGACCCTGCAAGATGATTATGTCGCGAAGCGCATTTCATTCTACATTCACCGTAAATAAATATTTCATAGTTTTCTAGTCCCTTTTAAATAATTAAAATTAATAGACTAAGTTACTGATTTTAACAATGAACATTATAAAGCCATGAGGTACCCTTGATATTTGGACGCGATGAAGTGGGAGTTTGATGTATTCCATTATTTAATGAAAAACACTGTAAATCAAACATTCACGAAGGACGTTTGTGAAGGATTTTAATTTGTGGGTAATATTTTTTCATTCAATTTTCAAGTAACGAATTGTGAATAATTGTGAATAATACAAGTAGCAAGGTGATTTCATAGGACACTTTTTGTGGTAAATATAGATTTTGAATATTAAAACATCACAAAATTCTAAAACAATTTTTAGGTATCCTATGTCCGTAAATCGAAATAAAAATTCTCACTCCTCAGAAGAGAATAATTCGCATAAATTTAAGCTTTTGTGCACTGCTTTCTACTATTTTGAACGAAAAGATATCAATTGAGCACGATCTTTGAACAGTTTTGACTACGGATTAATCCGATGTGCCGATGAAAACTCAGTAAACCAAATAGTACAAAATTCCACTCTATATTCTAATAAGATCACACATAACTAATCTACATTACTTCCAAAGGTGATTCCAAAATTCCGTATACTTCCCGAGATATGCTGAAATGAATTCAGAAAAATGCTTATTGCTTATTATATTTTAGTAGAGTTTAAGTTGGGCCCTGGCACTGTATGACTAAGCAGAACGTCTGTGTATTGCAACAAGCAGTTGCATAGAATGTGAAACATATCTTATCTCAATTCATAAACTGAAGTCGTAATATCTCCAAGTGACTGAAAATTGTAAAACCGTCTACGCTTTCACTTATCACATCCATTTTGACCGGTGCCACTATATACCCAAATTAACTTCATTATTAGAAATCGTCAAACGCCTTTGTTGATATGATTTGAATAAAATATACATAATAAGAGCTGTTTATCTTAACAAAGACATGTTATTAACATAATTTATGTATATAGTGAATTGTTATTCATCAAAATTAATATTTAAGGCTCTAAATCTTTATGGGTTCTTAATATTCTTCTTAGGCAATTAGTGACATCGGTCAAAATGGCAGTGTTGGCGACATGGGGTGACGGTCCCGAAGCGAGAAAATTACCAACAAGGTACATAAACTTGAAATTCTTCATATTCAACTTGTTCTGTATCAAAATTTACCTATGGAGACATTTTTCTGATACATCAAATAGTTATGACGTATTGAAGTAGAATCTAGCTTCTTTGATACATAGTAAGTCAGCATGTCTCCCCACTGAACTTACTTAGGCTTCAAATTGGGCCGCTTGGGGTAGCGGTTTCTGCGTCTCGTGGGGTGGTTATTTCTGTGCCTCACGGGGTGGCGATTTCTGCGTCTCACGGGGTGGCGATTTCAGTGCCTCACGGGGTGGCGGTTTCTGTGTCTCACGCTGTGGCGATTTCTGCGTCTCAAATGTTGGCGGTTTCTGTGTCTCACGGGGTGGCGATTTCTGTGCCTCACGGGGTGGCGATTTCTGTGCCTCACAGGGGGCGATTTCTGCGTCTCACGGGGTGGTTATTTCTGTGCCTCACGGGGTGGCGGTTTCTGTGCCTCACGGGGTGGCGGTTTCTGTGCCTCACGGGGTGGCGATTTATGTGCCTTACGGGGTGGCGATTTCTTTGCCTCACGGGGTGGCGGTTTCTGTGCCTCACGGGGTGGCGATTTCTGTGCCTCACGGGGTGGCGATTTCTGTGCCTCACGGGGTGGCGATTTCTGCGTCTCACGGGGTGGCGATTTCTGTGCCTCACGGGGTGGCGGTTTCTGTGTCTCGTGGGATGGCGATTTCTGTGCCTCACGGGGTGGCGGTTTCTGCGTCTCACGGGGTGGCAGTATGATTAAGAATTAGGGATTACTTTATCATGCAGATCTCTCCTGGTCTATTTCCGGGACAAAATGACCCATGTCATTATAAATTTTAAGCTTATTTCGTGCTATTTCGCAATAAACATAGTTACGCCAAACTTTAAGAAGTGCATTTTTGATCATTTAAAGCCTGGAATGACCAGAGAATGGACACTCACAGTTGAAAATATTACGTTGTATAGTTCCCACCTTTTGGTTTTGAACAATAGTCCAACATAAAGCAGATTAATCAAGATGATTACAATTAATGTTTATTTATATACTTGTTGTCCTCCCAAACGCAAAAAGCACCTGATTCACCAAATAATAAATCAAATCATTATAATCCGATTAGTAGGGACATCTACCGAATTGTAAAATGTAACTTAAATTTTTCCACAAAATAATAACTATTGCGAGTGAAAATAAAATCGGCAATTTATTCGTGTATACAAATCAAGGGTAAAACTTACGTATTTTTGGATAGGATAGGAAGCCTTCTTTATAAAAGATTTGAATTTGTTGGAACCTTAGTAATTGGGAAATGTAACGTTTTACGATATTAGGAGTTAGATCCCTTGTAAAAGGTAAGTAGCAGAAAGTAAGGCAAATTTTGAAACTGCCACTAATATGACGACTAATGGTCAAAAACTGAAGATCCCAATTTGGGTTACCTGTGTGCTTTTGTAAAATGTTTGAAAGTCCGCATTTATTAAGGATATTCGAGACGTTTTTAAACCAAGCAATCTCTTCTGAGTATTGTATTTTAACATTATTACTTTAAACACAGGATTCGCTAATTTTCTGTCTTTACAAAATGTGATTTTGTGTCAAAATGAGTTAATACGCGTTTGTCTTTGTATGTACATAGGATGTCAGCCAAGTTCACCATACACCATACAGTCAGAGGCAGATTGTTTTTATTTCCATAATAATTTACAAAACTTAAGGTGGGCTCTTTCTATAATTGCATTATTTGAAAATTCCCATACTTCACATCCCTATAATATTATAGGCTGAACAATTTTATCTAATAAATCCAATTGACGCTGTATTGATGGGTTATGTAAGTGTTCCTTTTTAAAAATTCCATAAACAGCTTTGTTCGCTTTTTCTACTTGTTTTTATTTGTGTCAATGAAGCTAAATTCTATTGCAATACCTCATAACTATTGATATATTAGAGTAAACTCTCTCAGGTTAAAGTTTGGTAAAGAATTTTGAGTCTCAAGATGAAAACTTCGATACTCCGAAAAGTGAGAAGCAGTGTTTGGAAAAATGGAGCACTTTAATAGGCCGCTTTTAACAGCTGGGAGTTGCTTAACGATTGGTCTCTTCCGTAAAATATAATTTCCTGACCTAACACGAATTGTGCTTATTAACTCAACTCAGCTTTATGACTATCGGAATGAATTAAGAATCTCCATTGTCAACTTTCAATATCTATGTAATAATATACCAATACATTTGTATATTGTGTTTATGTCTCTCAACCGATTCGATACATGAGAGCATTTTCAGCATATCATTAATTTACAAATCGAGACAGGATACTAACAAATAAGTTGATGTTACTTGGATTTCAACAGTCGCGTTTAAAGTAAGCATTTCGACAATTCTATGGTCGTTGTGATAATCTGATTTGCAAATACAATCTGTTGTTAAGTTGGATGCTGTCCGACATATTTTTACATACTGATTTTGACTACGGATTACTCCGTGTACCTGATCAAGATAAAGGGCTCATGGCGGGCGTGACTTGTCAACAGTGGATGCTTACTCCTAGACACCTCATCCCACCAGGGTTTCCTTGTTTGCCCTACTTTTAATTATGTATTTTTATTGGTATTTATGAAATTGATCACTGTTCTTATCCTCACTTTTTCATGATGAAATAATTCTGAAAACAATGTCAGCCCTTAATGATTTTACATTTTTTTTTATTTAGCTTTCTGTGGCTGATAGTACATGCCTGCAATTGACGTAACAATGACATTTCTTTTGTAAAGTTGCTTATAAAATATTTTCAACATTTTGTCTTGAATATCATGCAACAGCTGGTGACAATGTACATAGTGTATTGATAAAATGATATTCTTTATGTGGATAAAATTGAATATACGTGTATCATCAAAATCATATCAGTAAAGAAATATCATAACGAAAGTTAATGATACAAATTCCATGAGATAAAATGTAGCACTTCCGACTGGTGTGACCGGTCAACAAGAGATACCCACTCGTACTAGGCACGTGATTTTACCTCTGCTGCACCCACTCGTACTAGACACGTGATTTCACCTCTGCTGCGTTCGAGGGTCCGTTTTTACCTTGTAATTTGTTTTACATTCTTTACAGAATTTATGAGATTCGTAGCTGGGTTTTCCAGAATTAATCCACTAGTGAAAAAAATTTTATTTGAAGATATTAATGCACATGCATCACGGATAGATATGAATCATCTCACGAATTCGTTATAATGATCTAGTTTGCCAATACAACTTTCCATTTGGTCAAATGCTGTCTGATGTGTTTAATACCAATTGTGCCGTTCTTGGCACACTGATTCTGATTACGAATTACTCCGTTTACCTGATCGGGATGTAGGGCTCACGGCGGTTATAAAAGGTTGACAGGGGATATTTACTCCTCCTAGGCACCTGATCCCACCTCTGGTATGTCCAGGGGTCCATCTTTGCCCATTTCTCTGATTTGTATTTGTTATAGGAATCACGAGATTGAATACTGATAGTTATGGTCACCTTTACATCAGAATTCATGGATTTCACATTTCCCCCACGCCTTCAGACACGCCGTCTCTGGAGTGATACCACGTGATCAGATACACTGTTTCTTGAGAAATAGCATGTGATCATATACATTGTTTCTGGAGTGATAGCACGTGATCAGACACACTGTTTATGGAGTGATAGCATGTGATCAGACACACTGTTTCTGGAGTGATAGCACGTGATCAGACACACTTTTTCTGGAGTGATAGCACGTGATCAGACACACTGTTTCTGGAGTGATAGCACATGATCAGACACACTTTTTCTGGAGTGATAACACGTGATCACACACATTGTTTCTGGAGTGATAGCACGTGACCATACACATTGTTTCTGGAGTGATAGCACGTGATCAGACACACTGTTTTTGGAGTGATACTACGTGATCGAACACACTGTTTCTAGAGTGATGGCACATGCGATATACACAGGAAGCTCTGGATCACAGCATTTTGAAACGTAGACTTCATGAACAAATTGCTGACAGTGAGAACTGTTAAGGTAGTGATATATAATATAGAATTATAGATATGAAATGTTTCGTGACATTTCACGTACAATTCACTTATTCTATCTCATATTTGGGGTGTATCAACATGTCTGTATGTCCTTAAAATTATCGCGTAGTTTAGTTTCTAGGAGGAAGATTGCTTTCGCAACAGAAAGGATTACCAGGGATAATGTAACTTCTATATCGGTGTATATAACGGTGGACGAAGCCGTCCACGTAACAGTCGAAACGTCACAGTCAGTCAGGAGTTACCTTCTCCTTAACTGTACTACGTCACAGTCAATCAGGAGTTACCTTCTCCCTAACTGTACTAACTGATTCTATTATTCAGCTTAGACAAGTTTACAGCTAACTGGTACTCATATCATACTTAGGAGCTCTGACAACAACTTAAAAGTGAGAATTCCTTATTGCTTGTAATGCAGCTGAGTGTCCGTAATCTTGACAATTTCAAATCACGTGACAATGAACGATGATGTTTCTATTTCGATAAAGCTGATCATGCAAATGTTACTGTTTGATGATAATAAATGTAAAATAGACATTGTCTCGTCTTTTGACAAATGTATATCACCAAGGGTTTATCAAGACCCATCAAAATGACTAGTTTTGAAGCAAAGATTACTTGATTTTAATGGTAGATGCAGTTAGAGCTCTCTGGTTTATGTCATCTTTAGAAAATAAATCCTAGTAAATACGGAGCTAAAATTTAATAATTCCCATTGAATTTTAAAACTTTTCTGAAAAATGGTTTATTATACCATAGACAGAGAGTCTTTCAAGTGAACGTCAGTGGAAGAAAAGTCGACGTTGTTAAAATTGTTAAAAAAACCGCTCAATACTAATGTTGCTGTAATAAATTGAATACACCACAGATGTAATGGCCCTCTATTACCAAATTTTAGGGGTTTTTTCTATAAGGGTCAAAATATTGCAGGATATAGGCGTGACACATTGTAAAGGTCGTCTCTTTTCATATTTAGGGTTTTTTCTATAAAGGGCCAAAATATTGCAGGATATAGGCGTGGTATATTTTAATGGTGGTCTCTTTTCATATTTAGGATATTTTCTTTTAAGGGTCAAAATCTTGCAAGATATAGGCGTGACACATTTAATGGTGGTCTCTTTTTATATTTTGGTTTTTTTCTCTAAAGGGTCAAGATATTGCGGGATGTGAGTTTACGGTTAAAATACGAAAGCTACCCTGTCGTAAAAGCGACTGCACAGCAACTGTCGTAACCAGCCACAACGCGAAGTACTCACCACTACGCCCTTTTTCTTTTTAGTAACTACTATACGATCAGGCTATCTGGGCAGACGTATGTTAGAGTGTGGAACTGGTGTTTATGCGATACAAAAATTTTAGTTTTAGAGCACTTATAGATGTATACTACTGTTTCTGCCAACTTTGCATACACAGAAGTCAGAACTTCAGCACAAGTTAAAGACTCGATTGCATTTGTATGAAATTTTCTAACTTGATTCATGTATAAAATGAATGTGAATTTAGAGCTAATAACATCATATAATACATGTACGCTTAACGAAACAAGCAAGGAAGGTGTTACTTTGCCGTAGAGATTTCTTGTTTTCCTAACCCCGTGGGGATCCGGGGTGTTAGAATAGATCCTCAGCACCCCCTAGCTTGTCGTAAAAGGCGATTAAATGGGGCGGTCCTTCGGATGAGACCACAAAAACCGAGGTCCCGTGTCACAGCAGGTGTGGCACGTTAAAGATCCCTCCCTGCTCAAAGGCCATAAGCGCCGAGCATAGGCCTAAATTTTGCAGCCCTTCACCGGCAATGGTGACGTCTCCATATGAGTGAAAGATTCTCGAGCGGGACGTTAAATAATATATAATCAATCAATCAATCAATTGAAAATCCAGTTTAATTAGAATTATCATAGCTACACTTGATTAAAGTACATTGTGAAGAAGCGAATATACGGGTTAACTAGCGTAAAACAAAGTGAAGGCACATTACCTAACTCAAACCCTAACCTTAACCCAAACCCTACCCTCACCACATTAAGAGGAGAGGGGGCGGATTGTCCCCTTAAAGCTCTTGGTATTTTACGGAAGTTAGGCTAATGCATTCCATTGTTTTTCTGAATCGCAAATGCATAATTTTCAAGGTCCTACAGTTGTTATATACAACAATCGAAGATCCTGGTTCATGATTTTTTTATCTATTATTTTTAGCATACAGTGAGTAAATAAGTAATTTTTATTTAAAGTCGGAAACATTTACAGAGAATACGTAATCCAAAATGCTTTTTAATCGACTATAACGGAAGTACATTGCACAATGGTATATATACATACACCTTCATGAGACAGAAAAAAAATGGATAGTTATTAGATAAAACAAACACATACAGGTGAGGCGAGCACATTTATTTAATTATAGCACTGCACGTGGGAGATAAGCTCCTCTTATGGTAAAGGGAGGGGGGGGGGGGGGCAGTAAAAGCCCCCTGTCTCCCCTCCCAATTTAAAAACGTTTTTACTTGCCTTTTATTAGTTATGATAGGAAAAAAGCATCATTAAGACCCGTGAGTAAAACGTTTCCATTGAGGGTCTTCGATATATATGTACGTCGTCCATATATATCGAATATATATATATATATATATATATATATGTGTGTGTGTGTGTGTGTGTGTGTGTGTGTGTGTGTGTGTGTGTGTGTGTGTGCTTTTGTGATTATTTTAAGCGCTTATACTGCAACTTTGCAAAAATAACTCTAGAAAATAATAGGTGATATGCACATAATTTCAACATACATTTGCAGCACATTTTCTTCTACCTTGACAATTTTATAAAGTAATAATAATAATGTATCCTGTTGTATCACAATCCTTAAATTATTGGTATCATATAAGGAATAAATGTAATGTATTCATTCTATTCGTTGTATTAACAGTAGCGGATGTAAAGGGGGTCCATTTTTGTAGGCAAAAAATGAAAACGAATAAGTAGAATAACAGCAAAAGTATAAGATTGAGTGTTCAATATACAAACAAACCTATCAATTATTTGTCGTTGTTTATTGATTTTATAATGTATAAAGCATAGCTAGAATATCCCATGAAAGTAACCTACAAGTTTCAAACACCTAGAACCCCCAAACCCTGCCCATCCCCAGGGATCCGACAGGGATCAGAGAGTAGAGTTTCCACACACATCCTTTATAATTCCAGCAGAATTTCCACACACATTTGTTGATAATTTCAGCACAGGAACAAAGTTAAAAGAACATGCCAATCCAAATTAATTATTTTAAAAAGTTGCCCGTCCCAGAAATCTGATGTGCCAGACTCGGCCCGTTTACATGCAGGAACATTCTTTGATTTTATTATATCTAAAATTAATTATTTTAGTATTCTAAATCCCTACACTGCTTAAAAATAGACTATATTTACGAACATATAATGTTACGTCATCGTTTTCTGATAATATTAGAAATTAATTAAATTGACTAGGCTTAGGATAAGTAATATTAGAAATTAATTAAATTTACTAGGTCTAGGATATTCATTCAATGAAACAAATCAAGGTGTAATTATATCTTACAAAAATATTTAGAAAAACAAATTACTTGTTATAAAACGAGTGATGATAGAACTATTGAAAAAAATCTCTAAAGGATGTTTTATCAAAATACCATTTAACCATTCACTATTCAAGCTTTGAACAAAAAATATGCATTTCAAAGAAAAGATTGTCACTGACTGATTACGTATTGGACGAGAAAGATTGACTAGTATTTCTGAGTAACACAATTATGTATTATATAAACGAAATGATATAGACGAGGAGTTCTACTTTGTATAAGGCGTTTCCATTCATATCAATTTTCTGACAGTATTTAGTAGGAATGACACACCAGAGAAATCTGAGATGGATGGAAAGTGGTGGATATATACAGATAATTACATTGGCAATACATTTACCGTCACGATCTTTACCAATGGGAACGATAACATTGGCGCTTCATGAAAAGTATGCTAGTGTGAAGCGTTGCAGTTCATACTCTCATGTATTTTACGAAAATGAAATTTATTTTTTGTATTTACACTTTACTATTATTATTATTATGTACCAAATTTCTTGAGCACTTTTTTCATGTACAAAACACGTTCAAAAGTACTTTACATCATAATAAAATGCCATATCATATAAAAAATATCAAACATATACTTTCATTTCTGTCGGAATTCTCTCCGTACTATACCAAGATTCATACACACATTGTTTACATTCATGAAGTAAATTACCATCGTTTCAATTGGAAATATAAATATAATTAGGATTCAACAGCATGAATGAAAATCTCTTACCGGGTAGTATACTGCTAAGTGAATATATATATATATATATATATATATATATATATATATATATATATATTTTTCAGATTAATGGATTGATTCTCATGTTCCCTTATTGTTTCGGGTTAAATTTCCGTTGTCATTTTTCTCTGACCACTGACATTTAAAACAATAGGACGACACGCCATTAACACAAGTCAATGACGGAAATGACTCATTCTTCAACCTAAGAACAAAATAAAGGTATTCCTCCGTGTGTCAAAATTGACTTATCATCTATCTACCTCGGATGTGCCTTTTAAATGTCACTGTTGTACTTTTATATAAACAATAATTTATCTATTTATCGTACCCACTTACCCCTCAGTCCCGTCCTGACAGTCATGTGTTACAGACCACCCCAGAAGTTCGGGTAATCTTACTGGTAGTTCATTATCTGCCGTTATATCTACAATCTCTTTACATGCAAGGGAAAGTTCAGTACAACAAACGCTACAATTCCTAACTAAAATCATTGGCGATGATTTCTGCTTGCTGAACTATAAATCAATTAGATGAGATACAATTATATTTTCACACAATACAATGGTTCTTTTTCAGATTGATAAAAAAATTCCCCTGATTGACATAAAATATGAATGAGTTGAGAAGGTTTTGTTTATTGATTTGAATGCGTGACTCGATGTGTGAAATACACCAAAATGTTGGACGGAGAGGTTTCACAAGGACGAACGTGGGCCCCCGGAGCTGTTTTCCGATGTCTGGCAGTAGCATTGTCCCAATCGGAAATCCTCATCTTCCATCTTCAGAGTTTATTTATAGATATCAAAACAGGGGATTAACTCGACTAATGATCATAATATTGATGATTAATTTGATGATTGCATGTGCACCGTGGATGTCGCTCCTCAGTGTCATTAAGGTGACTCGATAACATCGTTGTTAAAATGGACTGAACTATCTCGGTGCAATAGAAATGCATCGCTTTTCAACACGATCTTTCATGCAATTTAATTATCATTAGAACGGTCAATAGAAACCCGGCAAAAAGTCGTTTTAGTTTCTAAAGAACCAAAGAAAATAAGAGGGAATCACAAGTTATTACAGTCAGGATTAACCCTAGCCCTAACACAACAGAGACAAGTTCCAGGCGTATCATCTTCCGCTAAATTTATTGATCACTATAATCACTTTAAAAATACCTTTGCGGCATTTTTTTTTATAAAGCGCAGAATCTTACAAACCATGATTACAGAATGAAATGTACACAACACTTAAAATAAATTAGATTTTTTTAAATAATAGAACAGTATTCTTGCTAAATGACCAATGGTTTTTAATTATTTCACAATCGATGTCTTACACAAAATCAATCATTCAGGAGGATAAATAATAATGGTGTACAAGAGCCTAACCAGGGTTAGGGTTACATCTCAGAAGCGAGTGTTGTGTGAAGGAAAACCAAAATCCAGCGGAATAATGAAAACAAGATAATAATTTCTTCCTTAATCTATTATAATACTTTAATCGTTGTTCTTAACGTCCCAAATGTTTGAGTGGGCGGTGCCATTCCTTCCCTACATTAAACATGTGTGTGTGTGTCTGTGTGTGTGTGTGTGTGCGTGTGTGTTAGTGTGTGTGTGTGTGTGTGTGTGTGTGTGTGTGTGTGTGTGTGTGTGTGTGTGTGTGTGTGTGTGTGTGTGTGTGTGTTTGTGTGCTTGTGTGTGTGTCTGTGTGTGTGTCTGTGTGTGTGTGTGTCTGTGTCTGTGTGTGTGTGTGTCTGTGTCTCTGTGTGTGTCTGTGTGTGTGTGTGTGTGTGTATGTGTGTGTGTGTCTCTGTGTGTGTGTGTGTATGCGTCTGTATGTGTCTGTCTGTGTCTCTCTGTGTGTGTCTATGTATGTGTGTCTGTGTGTATCTATCTGTGTGTGTCTATGTGTGTGCTCCTGCGTATATATGTGTGTATGTGTGTATATGTGTGTGTCTGTGTGTGTGTGTCTCTATGAATGTGTGCGTGTGTGTTTATGTGTGTGTCTGTTTGTGTGTCTCTGTGTGCGTTTGTGTGTGTCTGTCTGTGTGTGTGTTTGTATGTCTCTGTGTGTGTGTTTGTGTGTGTCTGTCTGTGTGTGTGTTTGTGTGTCTCTCTGTGTGTATGTCTCTGTGTGTGTGTGTCTGTGTGTCTCTCTGTGTGTGTATGTATGTGTGTGTTTGTGTGTGTGTCTGTGTGTGTCTGTCTGTGTGTGTATGTGTCTGTGTGTCTCTCTGTGTGTATGTCTCTGTGTGTGTGTCAACTTTGTTTTTAATTAAAATGTATATTTACTAAAACTAAGATAAAGTAGAATTTATATCTATAGTTTTAGCAGTATATTGAACCTTGAAATAAACTTGCACCGGCAATATTCCATGGAAATTGTGCTAATGATATCCATAGCGCAGAAGAAGGATATCGCGACACAAGAGCGACATCGACCGAAAATTCTGAAATTGATTGATTTACTAAGCAGTGGATGGTTCCTGAAATGAAATCCAATTTTATGGGTTTTTTTTTTTTGTTTTTTGGTTTTTTTTTTTGCCTCATTGATCATTTAAATCGATTGATGAGATCACATTTCCGTGTCAGGTGTCAATATACAGCCATTTCCTATAAAATTAGCAACTTCATGTTCCAACGTTTCGTTTTGTCATAAACTTCATTTTCTGTGTATCAGCGAAAGTTTGAGATTTAACGTAGACTTCATTTTCTCTGTGTATCAGTTAAAGTTTGAGATTCTGTGTATCAGTTAAGGTTTGAGATTCTGTGTATCACTTAACGTTTGAGATTCTGTGTATCAGTTAAAGTTTGAGATTCTGTGTATCAGTTAAAGTTTGAGATTCCGTGTATCACTTAAAGTTTGAGATTCTGTGTATCAGTTAAAGTTTGAGATTCTGTGTATCAGTTAAAGTTTGAGATTTAACACAGATTTATACTCACTGGAACTTTTTATTTAGGATGTGAGCCTACCATATTGATCAGGTTTTGTACAACTTTTCAATTTTTACATTAGTTATTAAAGCAGAAAATTTGCAAACAAATTTTGAAATATGCGTTTTATTCATTACCGAGTTCGTGTTTGTCCTATTTCAGAAGTTTGGTCTTAATATATGACAAATTCACAGCAGAATGATAAATAAATGTTTTATTATAGTGGCCCGTGTAATACAATTATTGCGTTTGGTAAGAAAGATGTTGATATAATTTACACCCGGCGCAACGGGCCTATATGTCACTTTAGGAAGTTTAACGGATCTATGTGTCACTAGGAAATTTAACGGGCCGTTATATCACTTTAGGAAATTTAACGGATCTATATATCACTTTAGGAAATTTAACGGATCTATATGTCAATTTTGGAAATTTAACGGATCTATATGTCACTTTAGGAAATTTAACGGATCTGTATGTCACTTTAGGAAATTTAACGGATCTGTATGTCACTTTAGGAAATTTAACGGATCTATATGTCACTTTAGGAAATTTAACGGATCTGTATGTCACTTTAGGAAATTTAACGGATCTATATGTCACTTTAGGAAATTTAACGGATCTATATGTCAGTTTTGGAAATTTAACACAGTAGACAATGTTTATGAATGCACAGTCATGTGAATATTTAAGATTCTTTTAGTCATACAGGAGACCATGAACTGCATCGTTGTTCGCCAGAATACTTCATAAAGCGCGTTAGCTGTGATAGTTGAAATGTAAGCTGGCGTGATGCAGCTCTGACCCACAGGACTTTTCAAGACTCAAATTAACATTTTACTTTCATTTCTGTCGGATATATATAGTCTACTTTATTTATCAAAATTCATACTGCCATTGTTCATATTCACAAGGAAAAAACTATCATTTCAATTAGTAAAGATATCGAAACGAAAAATATTGAAAATGGCAATATAAATATTTATACAAAATTTAATTATGTGGCTTTTCTTAAGCATTTTTGTCTGCTATCATAAGAATAAATGCGTTAAGACTATGCAATCCACCTTAGAAGGATCATATTTTTATAGCATACAATTTACTTTGTGTGAGAGTATTTAAATAGTATAATCATATTATCATTAATTGATTATTTTAAAAACTATTTAAATGAAAAGGAATTACTTACTCAGAATACTCATACTTTAAAGTAAGTGAAATATTTTAATTTAGTAATTGACAAGTTTTTCAGTAATAACTTTTACATTTAATTATCAGTTACTTGTCATTATCAATTTAAGTAAAAATTTATTACCAAGTAAAACTTTTTAAGCGTACGTATTACAGAACTTACTCTTCTTACTCTTACCGTGCTTTGAGAGTGTTTATATTTTTCTTGAAAGTTATGGTTAAAACTATCGCAATGAAATCCACGTAAACAGATTGAATTTTAAAGTGCATGTTGTGAAAGATCACTGAATACAATGTACTAAAGTTTATATTAAATTTCAAAGCTGAAAGTACACAAATAAAAGAAACGAAAATTAGGAATTGAATTAAATTAAGGATTATGATTCAACAGTTTTATTTAGGGTATTGATACTTCAAAATTACAATATTACACAAATGATAATAAAAACAAATTGCACTAGAGCTACTTATGGTGACGGAGTTGAAAAATATTTTGTTTGTTTGATTTTTTATTTATTTATAGTCGCCTGAGCAATTTTTCAGCTATCCGGCGACTGTGTCACTGGTAATAATACATATAGCTACAGAGCACACAGTGTTGTGCAATAGCTATAGAGCACACAGTGTTGTACAATAGCTACAGAGCACACAGAGCACACTGTGTTGTACAATAGCTACAGAGCACACAGTGTTGGACAATAGCTACAGAGCACACAGTGTTGTACAATAGCTACAGAGCACACAGTGTTGTACAATAGCTACAGAGCACACAGAGCACACAATGTTGTACAATAGCTACAGAGCACACAGTGTTGTACAATAGCTACAGAGCACACAGTGTTGGACAATAGCTACAGAGCACACAGTGTTGGACAATAGCTACAGAGCACACAGTGTTGTACAATAGCTACAGAGCACATAGTGTTGTAAAACAATCACTGGTAATAATACATAGCTACAGAGCACACAGTGTTGTTTGTTTGTTTGTTTGTTTGTTTATAGCCGCCTGAGCAATTTTTCAGCTATCCGGCGGCTGTCACCATTACCGGTGACAGGGCTGCAAATTTAGGCCTATGCTCAGCACTCAGGGCCTTTGAGCAGGGAGGGATCTTTATCGTGCCACACCTACTGCGACACGGGACCTCGGTTTATACGGTCTCATCCGAAAGACCGGCACCCACGTCCCACAGTGGGATTCGAACCCCCGACTCAAGGATCATCAGATCTTTGAGCCCGACGCTCTAACCACTGCGCCACGCGGGCGACCACACAGTGTTGTACAATAGCTACAGAGCACACAGTGTTGTACAATAGCTACAGAGCACACAGTGTTGGACAATAGCTACAGAGCACACAGTGTTGTACAATAGCTACAGAGCACACAGTGTTGGACAATAGCTACAGAGCACACAGTGTTGTACAATAGCTACAGAGCACACAGTGTTGTACAATAGCTACAGAGCACACAGTGTTGTACAATAGCTACAGAGCACACAGAGCACACAGTGTTGTACAATAGCTACAGAGCACACAGTGTTGTACAATAGCTACAGAGCACACTGTGTTGTACAATAGCTATAGAGCACACAGTGTTGGACAATAGCTACAGAGCACACAGTGTTGTACAATAGCTACAGAGCACACAGTGTTGTACAATAGCTACAGAGCACACAGAGCACACAGTGTTGTACAATAGCTACAGAGCACACAGTGTTGTACAATAGCTACAGAGCACACTGTGTTGTACAATAGCTATAGAGCACACAGTGTTGGACAATAGCTACAGAGCACACAGTGTTGTACAATAGCTACAGAGCACACAGTGTTGGACAATAGCTACAGAGCACACAGTGTTGGACAATAGCTACAGAGCACACAGTGTTGTACAATAGCTATAGAGCACACAGTGTTGTAAAACAATCACTGGTAATAATACATAGCTACAGAGCACACAGTGTTGGACAATAGCTACAGAGCACACAGTGTTGGACAATAGCTACAGAGCACACAGTGTTGTACAATAGCTACAGAGCACACAGTGTTGTACAATAGCTACAGAGCACACAGTGTTGTACAATAGCTACAGAGCACACAGAGCACACAGTGTTGTACAATAGCTACAGAGCACACAGTGTTGTACAATAGCTACAGAGCACACTGTGTTGGACAATAGCTACAGAACACATAGTGTTGTACAATAGCTACAGAGCACACAGTGTTGTACAATAGCTACAGAGCACACAGTGTTGTACAATAGCTACTACGAGTACATCAGGAGAAGAGTTTTCGAGTGTTGACAGGTTTTCTTTCCTCGTGTGTATTTACAGAATAAAAGATGTTTAAACCAAATACAAATCGTCACTATTTCTATATATACAAAAAGGAATGAGGTATCAGAAAATTAGAATACAATAATTATTAATGACACTCTTTAAACCAAACACGAGCGTCGATATTTCTATATATGCAAGAAGTAATGGGGCATCAAAAAATTAAATATAATAATATTGATGACGCTCTTTTATTCGGGAGTGACATTGATTGCTATTCTATAATGTCTGCCGTAACTTCGGTCCCAATAACCGTACCTGACATTCCTGCAGGTGCTTGTAAAGAAAAGCCTTTGTCATTTTGAATTGTGAATTGAAAATCACATGTATGACACTCAAATCATTAAAAAAAAACTGATCTGAATACTGAAAATGTCTGTAATTTTTTTTTAATTACGAACACCAACTATTCTTGCCAAACAAAATATTGCGATTAAATTTCGATTGTCGCCCAGTCATTAATAAATTATGTCATCCAAGCATTGTACTTATATTAAGGTGATTTTTTTCTACATTCTTACTTGCCATTGAAATATTACATTAGAAACAATAGAGGGTATTAAATTATGCCTTTCCAACTTAAAAAAACAAACCACGAATCAATCGAAAGCCATCTACTCTTAAAGCTGAGCTCTGCTAATCTGGGCTTAGACTGTTTACAAATATCGTCTTATCTCCGGCCTGCCTTTAGTGGTGTCATCACGGGTAAACGGAGCGCAAGAATACAACTACTTAGAGAGATAGAGATCTCTGAAGTCCTCCATTAATCTCTCACATTGACAGCTACATGACAAGATACTTTATGGGAACAAGAAAATGGCGCTAAAGAAGAACTCAAGAAAAGAATTTACAATCGAGATTTTAAAAGTTGCTAGGTTTGATTTTACACCAGTTTTTCCTCTTGTCTGTTGAATAAATTATTGGATCATAAGTTTTAGAAGTATTTAATGGGGAGTGTTTCATTGTAAATGTTGGGAGCTGGTGAAATATCAAAAGATATAAAAATAATATACGAGGTCAAGATGAATTATGGGTTTCAAAGGGACAAATGTGAAAATACGTTGAAACTTCGATCTCAATTATTAGGTCGTTCTTTACATACTGATTCGGATTACCTCGTTTACCTGATCAAGATATAGGGCTCGCGGCGGGCATGAGCGGTCGATGCTTACTCCTCCTAGACACCTAACCCTACCTTTGGTATGTCCAGGGGTTCGTCTTTGCACTTCTCTTAATTTTTCATCTTTTATAGAATTTGTGACATTCATTGCTGTTCGTTATCTTCATATGTTCATTTCTACATTAAATGTGTTTCTGTAAAACTTAATTTGT
Source organism: Ostrea denselamellosa (assembly GCA_024699665.1). NCBI lineage: Eukaryota > Metazoa > Mollusca > Bivalvia > Ostreida > Ostreidae > Ostrea > Ostrea denselamellosa. The sequence continues at coordinate 83,942 of JAMZEH010000039.1, forward strand.
AGTCCAAGCATCTTTTTTTTTTAAATAACGTGAAATTATTTCCGACACTATACACGTTGCATTTTCCGATTTAATGAAGTCTGCCAGTTGAATGATTAAACTATCAGTACATAATCAATTTTATTGTAGATAGTTTGTATGAGAATTTCTTTCAGCTAACCCAGAATTCCATTCAGTCATCTTTTATTTCTGTGTTAATTACAGTAAAACACATATATAGCGAAACTCCAAGACCATCGGAAAACAGTTCATTATAAGCAAACTTCATTACACCGTAAATCATGGCTGTAGCAAACCTCTAGGGTCACTTTCATTATAACCAAACGTCGTTAAATCCAATACAACTTTTGTTATTTCCATTCGTAAGGGAATGAATATCACTTCGCTGTAAGCATGAACATGTTATAAGCACGGTTTACTGTCTATATGTCATATAGTTTACCATGATTTTTTCATAGCACCAAAATGATAGAATAATAGGAGAAAAGTCAGTTATTGATTTCAAAGCACTACATAACGAACCTGATCATTCTCATAAATACCATAAAAAATACAAAATTAAGGACAGGACAAACACGGACCCCAGGGCATACCAAACACTGGACCAGTTGTCTAGGAGGAGTAAGCAATCCCTGTCGACCGGTCACACCCGCCGAGAGCCCTCAATCTTGATCAGGTAAACGAAGCAAATCGTAGTTAAATCAGTACATAAAGAATGGACTATTGGTATGAAACACGCCAGACAACATTTTTGATCCGCAAACACATTATATTTAATTTATTGTGTCCAGTGACTCATTATTTTCTCCATTTTAGTTACCAATACTGTGGTTTAATTACGCGCTTGAATACCGGTATCTATAAACTCTTGTTCTTCTATAAAATTGTTTCAAGTCCCAGTGAATATAAGTTACGCCAGCAATTACAACATTTGCTGTGCATCAATCTTTGGTTCTTTGAATATTTTGTATGACAAATTTTCTTACGCCTCATTAATATCGTCATTTAACATCAAATGGATTTAATAAATCATTTTTAATGAATACTAAGAAATGACTTTATTTTCAATCATTTTATTAAATTATCTTACATCGTGAAAAAAATCTTATCACTGAAGTGATGGACATATATTACAGTTGTATCTTTACAATAGCCCGGCAAAACACCTGTAATTACCTGTAATTACAATGATTCTTATCTGACTCATCAGCCAAGAACTCGGTGAAATCTAATTTCATGAATTCCTAGGAGAACTAAAGAAACTAAAAATGTTACTGTGTAATTCGGATAAGCGAAGAAGAATTGCAAAATCATTACGAAAAAAATTGAATAGTAACTTTCCATTAAACGCTTCTATATTTTGATGAATATATTACAAGTAGGGCATTTCTTCACGGTACATCAAATTGCACTACGATAAAATACATGTACATGAACACCTTTTGTGAATAAATAATACTAAAGAGCATGACTAAAAGTATATACAGATTTCTGCAATACAGAAAACAAACTAGAAATCACAGTGTCTTAAACGGCATCAGGAAACCATCACAAACGACAATACAAAACAAAAATAAAAGTTACGATGGACAAATGGCAGTGTTATTCTGCAGTTTGAGGTGGTGATTACTTGTGTATACGGTTTTCTCTAGGGCAATGTCCACGCTTTTTGGCTTTTCGGTTATAGTAACTGCAGTTCTCAGAAATGAGTGATTTCTATCTTCAAAATCTGACTCGCTGTCAACTTCAATGTCTGATTCCTCATCTATGATTTCTGCATCACTGGTGCAATTGGGGTAAGACTTATCGATCTTTTTATTATTTTCTAGAAGGACATCTTTGGGTGGCTCGACAGAACTTGGGCGGCTGTCCTGAAGCTCCGGGTCCACGGGAGAATCTCTCATGTCCACACCGCCAGTCTCGTGTTTTTTCAGGTGCCTGTCCAAGTTCGTCTGTTGTCCAAAGCATCTATCACAGAGTGTACATCGGAATGGTTTCTCTTTGTTGTGAATGTTTCTGACATGTCTTTGTAGGTTTGAGGAAATACTAAAAGACCGCTCGCAGTATTTACATTTATACGGCTGTTCTCCTGTGTGAGTTCTAAGGTGGCGGGTCAAGTTGGCAGACCGAGGGAATACTTTTCCACAAAATCTACAAGAGTACCGCTCCCGCACTTTGCCCCCTGATGACTGAAATGTAAACGGTCCCAAAGTCGCTGGGGACGATCCACCGGTAGATAAGACATGTCTACTCTCTTGATCGAATTTCTGCAGCTGATCAAGTTGAGGAACCATAGCATATCGAGAACCACCAATACTTGAGAATGGAAGATACCTTGACAAATCGGAGTATGAACGATGTGTGTCTTTAGAAGGTAATGCATAGTGCAATGGATTGCTCATTCCCAGTGTGAGGAGGCAGTTTGGAAGATCTGATGAGACTGGGTAACCAAACACATGAGCTTTTCTTCTGTTTTCAGAGGATGGTGTTTCTATTTTTGCTTTCTTTGTCAAGTCCAAGGGTTGATCAGAGCTTTCTTCACCAGAGAATGAGCTCTGAGAAGATGGTGATATGGGTGGTTCTCGTTTAATGGGTTTGGACATGTCGAAAGGAGAATCGGTGACCAAACTCACATGTTTCTCAGGTTCACTTATAGAGGATATCTTGCGGTCTTGTTCTTTCATACTTTCCTTAGAGTCAGACGGAGATGATCGATAGTGATCTATTTCAACATCTGAAGTAGACTGTTCGTAATCGCTCTTTGGTGATGTTAGAGATTTACTAGAGGAGTCGGATTCCACTGAATTCCTACCAGAATTACTACGTGACGCCTCTAATGACATACGAGCCTTGTGATATTTGAAGAATTCTTCAGGCGATGTGATATTATGAGGTAAAGCTGTCATTGAGGATTTCGTTATGTCATTATAAAAGTTTCCCGATAGCGAGGGGTAGGTAGAACCCACCGGCTGATAGAAAGGGGGGTATGTGGGGTGACGGTACAGCCCAAGCAAAAACGCAGAATTCAATGGCGCTACACCTACTGCAGGAGAACCAGTCAATTGTTTCTCGATATGACTATACCCAAGTTGAACCCCATTCCTCAAAGCACCTTCACAGAATCTCTTGTGTTTACTCAGAGAGGTAACAGTAGAAAAGGCTTGTCCACAATCTTTACATTTAATCTGTTGGCGGCAGTCGGCATGCATTCTCTTATGGCGACAAAGGTTGGAGAATTGGGTGTACGCCTTGAGACAGACTTCACATTGGAAAGGCTTAACACTGCTGTGGATATGCTGGTGCTGTTTCAGTCCGCTAGATGTCGCGAAGGTCTTTCCGCAGTCTCCACAAGCATGACTTCTAGCTCCAATGTGCTGTGAGCGGATGTGACGTTGTAGGTTACTAGGGTCTGTGAAAACTTTATCGCAATTTTCACAACTGAACTTTTTACCACTCTCAATGTTTCCCTGTCGTGAGTAACAAAACAACAAAATTAATTTTTATGTGACCAATTTGAGTAAAGTGTACATTTAAAAAGTTTAAATGGCAAAATATGTTTGCTTACGAATTAAGACATTACTTCAATCATCGAAATTTATGGCAGCGAGGGAAGCATTTTGTTTTATAGGTGGGTGGATAAATCATGCTATGAAAATAATGGACTATATATCAGGTGGTTTTTGCTGATTTTTATCACCTTGTGTTTGGTTGCGTCATCGATCGGGAAACTCCCGTCCACGTGATCTTTCTCCTCAAGATTTCGGAAGGTCTCCCCCATATGATCTTTCTCCTCAAGATCTGCAACGCTGAAATGATTGTTTGAAAGTTTGGGTATCACAAGATCAAAATACCAATCATTACATGTATTCATATAAACTAGCTTTACCATTGTCATCAACTGATATTGTTTATCATTATTTGAAGTTATAATTTCTAAATGGATTTTACATGCATATATTAACACTACGATAAATAGTATTTAGTGATGAATACATCTTCAGAAAAATGCATATTTTAAGTTTCTGAATTTTATTTCAAAACTTTTTTTAAAATTTAAGTTAATACAACATTTTATGTACAAATATTCAATATCCATATTTTATAGAGATTTTCAAATTAAATTCGACACGATTCTATTTGAGTATTGGGTATATCGATACTCTAAAAAAGAAATGTTATAATAGTGCAATGTTCAAGAGAAGACCAATTCTACAAAAAATTACCTTGGTTGAACCATGCTTAACCCAAGAAAATCAAAGCAAGACTGACTCCATATACCAACTCCCGCCCTTTAAATGCGCACAGATTCATCCAAAAGAAGTAATTGACATGTTATTGAAGCGTTTAACACCCCATACCCTCATTGGCCAGGTAAATGGAGCCAAATACTCATCTAGGAGCAAAGGTGCGCTCGCTTAGGTAAAAACACCATATCTCATCATGCATAGCCCAACTGAGCAATGCGCTTCCTCGACAATAGAACAATATGTCGATGTGTTTCTTATAGTAACCTGAGAGCTTTTGTGGCAAATATGTACCCCACACTTTCCTGTTGCACTCGTGAACTTAACATAGATAATGACAACATTTACAAGAGCTAATGAGAGAACGCATGTCGTGTAAGGACAGGAGTTGGAGGTTCCTTCATAAGTGCCAATCATAAACACATAAAAGCTTAGTTTCCTTTCTAATGTTAGATTCTTTATATGAAAATAATGCCAATGCTGGAATGTCAGGGTTTTTTCCACATGCGATGATTTGTAACTTTGATTATGATATAATATTACAAACAAATCGTTTTGAGAGTTTCTAAATTGAAATAGGAACACTCTGTTGGCTTTTACTATGAATTTATTTTCAACTCTTGATTGCCATCTGTTATGAAGGAAAACCGACACATGTGCTGAAGCAGTTTGAATCCTTAGATTATTGAGGTGCATGGGATGATGTTCCGTAATTGTCACGACATTGTGAATCACGCGGTACGAAGCACGCTGTAATACCAGGATTATTATATGAAATGTATCTCACTTATCATAGTCACATATCTGACTTTCTGATCCCTTAAGATGTGTTTTTAATCTACCCCCACATCACGGGAGATCACAAGAAAAACGATCTTCATCTGGAGATAGTTGGTTCCTTGTTCCATGACGTGTGTCTTCAAGTTTGGTCAGCCTTGGAGAAGCAAGGAACTCGTCTAATAGGACGGTTTCCAGCCTTTCGGAATGTGTTTACGTGGATTAAAGACTTGTTGGCAGAAACTATATGTTTTGTAAATATACTTGAAATTTACCCAAAGGGATTAGTATTAGACATAGCGTAGCGGTTAAAGTTGCCAGATTGTATTGCGTGGAGAAGACCTGCCACGTAATTAAGAAAACTCACGAAAGACTACCGCACGTGTTTAATACTAAGTCATTCCTTGTAATCAGAGACGCCGAAGGTTAATCCGTACTAAGCAAAATGATGCGCTGAACTATATCGCAAAATAATAAACAAACCTGATTTTACTTCCGAATGTGCACTGAACAAGGGGCACTTCCACAGCCCACTAATCATAAGGAATGTTTGGCTTTAGAAGTTTACAGTCATCCTTTTATGAGTTAGATGTAAAGAATTTTCTATATATACATGTATTTTAATTAAATTTCAAAGATTTAACATGATTTACAGATAATTAAATTTGTGAGTGATGAAAACGCTTTCTTCACATAGAAAAATAAAATATATGAAATCGTAAAACATTTGCTTTAATGTCTAAAGGAAATTCGTATTTCGAAACTTCGTGATTTAGCATTCGCGTTTGATGTTTGTGATTAATATGATCAGCGGTCTGGAATTCAATTAAATGTGAACATTCAGAGAAGACAATTTCCCGTCTCTTCAGTACACCACACGAGACTAGATATTGGCAAGATGGTCCAGCGTAACTTATCAACCATGGACAGCTATGCTCTTTATTAGTTCTGTTTGGAGTCACTACATTTGCAGTCGTGGGGCCAAATCGTTCAAAGAAAGCTGTTTTGTAGCTTTGTTCAGCAGTGAATGGACCCAAAGCAGAATACAACAGATCGACAAATCTGACATTGACAACTTAATGATAACGGAATAAAGCAGAGATCAATCTGCGCAGACAAAGTTGCTGTTGGTAGATGGTTCACGCAACCCTGATGACAGGAGTATCTCTCGAACTATCTCCGTAGACGTCGTCCTGTCTTCATCTCGTTTCCACACAAACGTCACTCTGACCAAGATTTTAGCAACGATGACAAAACAGATTTTGATGTGTCGCACGACAAGATAAAAATCTTTACAATGTTTTCACTTAAAACTCAATCGAGTGTTGTTAAATCGCAATTCGGCTTTTCATGCTTTTAGACCCTTTGTGACATGCTGTCAGTTTAAGCATGTGATGGTTTAACGTACAAAGTCAGTTTTATTAAGCCGTACAGCAATGGTATGTAATTGATTGGATCCTTTTATGTACAATGTAAATCGCCAAACTCTTATCAAGATAAATCGAGATTCAAAAGTGATTAATGAAAACGATAAGTACTGCCTAAAAAAAATCCCCCCCCCAATCATCTAATACTATGCATATGCATACATACCTAATGATTTAAAGCATTCCTTTCCTAGGCTTTACATCGCTTTAAATAATGTGTTCTAATTCTTACATTTGTAACGTTTGGTTTCTGATATGATTTACACCATCTTAATCATGTTATGATTTTTCTCACTGTACACTTTAGATTTTATAGGCCTTGGGTTACGAATATGTCATTATTTCCTGATCTGATTTCCCTTTCTCGGTGTTCTGTTCTTTAATCAAACTATTGATAAAGAATTCAGCGCCCCCCCCCCCCCCACCCCCCTAAACAAATGTAAGAACCACACATTAAGTGTCAATGCAGTCCAAGATAGCGTTTTAAATTTTTATTTTAGAAGCAAAATTAAAATGGATCATGACAATAGAATTGCGTTTCAGTCTCTTTAACTAACCTGAAATCGTCTTCGTGGTTGTAGCTGTTTCTGGAGCCACGAGTCATTGATACCAACATGTTTCTCTTCTTGAAATATTCGCTGGCCTCAGATGTCTCTCCTGCAAAAATCTCATTCATTATAAAAACATCCATATCTGCATGGGTGTACCTTTCTCAGATTTAAAAAACTGACAATTTAGGAAGTATTTGGGAAAACCTTATCTTAATCAGATGAAAGAACCCGGATCATCCAGACTAAAACACAGCAATTGAAAGTTTTTATGCCATGGCTGGTTGTATTTTTCGGTCTTTACGATGCGCCATAAAGATAAGAGAAAACTGTCAGGATCTGGCCAGGAAAAAGACAAACATTCGAGTGGTGTTATTGAAAATGTTGGTTTGTCGTGAAGGGGAGTTTAATGGTGTATTCCTGACGGGGCGAGACAGATGTAGTGTACTGTAGCGGTACGTAATCAAGCTATATACCTGTGTTTCATGCTGCCATTACAATACCAAAACCACTTCACTTCTGGGCTGTTGTCATATAAACATTGTACGGAGGTACTTCATTATAATGGATCAGAGTCACATTGACTTAACCAAATTCCAATCAATAAATTGGGCGATTTTGGACAGTGACTCTTTAAACGCTCGCCTTCATTTTACCGTTATAAAAGATCGTTCATCCCTTTTCTTTCCTGCATACATTTCACCATTACAACAAATTCTTTTCTCTTTTTTTTTTCTGAATACATTTGAATATTTTCAATAGATCTTTGATTTAAATCGTGATCCCGAAGATATTTTTAATTTTTTTTTCTTCATTGTTTCCGGTGTCTTGCTCGGATCAGAAAAACAACTTTTCCAAAACTAAATAAATAAATAATCATCCTATGAATGCACGAGAAAACCGTACAATGGAGTGGGAATGGGTCGGGTTCATCTACCTCTGAATGACGGAACCAAATGTTTGTTTCTTAACTGTTAAGTTTGGTGTTTGATTGTTTCTTTTGACATTGTAATTTATACATGACGAAAAGCTGGCGCACTGTTTAAGAAACTCAAGACAATACGGGTCTTCGAGATCACTCATAAAACCGCGACAAGCTCGTTTTAATGACATTGCAACGATCAGTTCATATTTTAAAAATTCATCTAAATTGATATTTTATAAAATATTATCTTATAGCTGAATAGAATAATTATATGTTTAACAAATTAATGTGCATGGCATCAGGAGATATCGTGTAGAAGATAATGTTTTTTTATATTCAGATATTGAGGAAATTCAATCGGTAATTGTACTGACAGATGCGAGTTGGATCAGTTTAATGGGGAAGAGCTACATCGGGGAGGTTGGCTCTTGTTGATGCATAATCCTGACTGAAGATGCACCAACCCGCAGTTTGCATAACAATTAGAACCAAACCAACACCTGCCCTAGGTTTTCCGGATTTTCATTTGTAGCCATTGAAGATTGCGCGCATCTTATCACATTTGTTTATCAATCCAACTGTTCTCCCTTTCATTTGTGAAATATTAGAATGGGCGATGACATAAAACACATATTAAACTGTTGTAAATTTTATTGTTGAGCGCCATCTGCTCTCGTGATTTAGGATTTATAGCCACACTGTAAATACGATATTTCACTTACGAAATCCGTTTGTAAATTTTGTAATTGTTTCCTTTTTTAGGCCTGTATTTTTTTCTATTTCTCGTAATGTAATTCAACAGTGAACAGAAATTTTAACACACCCCTCTCTTCGATTTCAGCTGTAATTTTTTCCCCAGTGATTAAATTCTCTGGGAACCGAGGGGCGAAGTATCCGTTACTAGGGCGGACTCAGATGGTACACGTATGGGACGTCACTTACCTTGTGAGACAACGTCTTGTATCTCACCATGAAACAAAGCAAAACTGTGAAGTAGCACCAAGATATCAAACAGTAAATTTCCAGGGATGAGACGATGACACGGTAAAGCGTTAAGAAGCCCTTGTCAAATATTTTGACTTTAATACAGACGTTTAAGGCTGGTATCATAACTCTTATAAGAGGTGTAAATCTTGCCTTGCTTCAAGTGGATTTCAATTACTCTCGTCCCTTGAATAACGCCTTAACTATGTGCTGTATGTAGGGTTGTTAGAGGTTTTCCTTTTCAAAGCAACAGGAAACAACTTTTTGCTAATTGACTTTCGGGTCATCCTTAAAAGAGTCTACTGTGTCATTTGTTGAGTATGTACCAAAGATTTTTGGTTACCGTGTTATTAACTAAGTGTGTACTTAGCAGCGTTTCGTGCTGTCCTTTTTTCAATGAAAGTCCCACTTGTATCTCGTTACTGCTTCTCATGAATTGCATCAATAAACAAAAGGACTTTTAATTAATTTTTAGAATAGATAAAAAAAGACATCCACGCGATGAAAAACTTGAAAATGTAATATATTGAGCGAACAGTTTCAAACTTTTGGCCGATCTTGTTCTAATTAAGACATGTTCACGATCTCGTTCTAATTTAGACATGTTCACGATCTCGTTCTTAGTGCACTTCCTTGTAATAACTTCTTTGTAAAGTTTCTGTGTAATTGCTGCTTTACTATAAACTCAGGCGAAGGTCACCCACTGGTTAGTGAGGGACATAAAGACGATCGACATTAAATGACCTTTCCCATGATCCTAGTTGTCCACCCGGCCGGAGTATGTACCTCCGGAACTCAACAATATTTCAGACCAATATACAATGAATGTATAATAACTCTACTACATCACTGGTACAAATGCTTTTGAGGTGAATTATATCACCCGCAGAAAGATTTGGCAGATAAAACTTTTAAGACCTCTTATCGAAGTCTTGCAGTCTTGTTATCAAAGCTCCTCGTTTTGAGTGACATAGGCTAAACAGTTTTTTAAGTGCATTCTGCTGCAGTAAAGACAGATATTTCATTTTTCGTGACAGGTGATCTGCAAATAACATTTCTACAGATAAAGTCAAGTTGACCGGAGATGACCGGCAATTATTGAACGATTAAGCATTGTGCACGTCCCTGGTGCACCACGGAGGGACTTATAAAAAAAAGAACTCATGTAAAAAAAGAGATAAGGTCGTTAGATAGAACAGGTCGTGATGACCTTAACAGATGCGAACCGCCGACACTAAAACATCTGCGACCCTGTCAGTCTTTTTTAAAGTTATTCTATTCTTCATTATTATTTATTGATCTATTTATTTATTTATTTATCTATTTATTTATTTATCTATTTATTTATGTATCTATCTATTTATCTATTTAGAATAACAAGATTTACTTATTATATACAATTTTAAAAACAGAATATGGAATCAAAGTTTTATTTCTGTTTTTCATTTATTTGTATGACTTATGAAAACTTTTTGAAAATAAGTATAATCCCATTTACACATGGAAGGGTTAGGGCTATAACTGTAAGCAATGATAGCTGATCAGCAGGGAATATTTATACAAATTGATTCTTTAAAGTTTATAATTGACCATTAGGTTTAAGCTAATGTTATGATTGATAAAGCTGAATAACATTATAAAATGAATCGGAATTGAATTGTCAGTGAGTAAGTAACAAGCAAATAGGTGCCTATTGTACAATTAATAATGAACATGAGCTCAGATGGGCTCTTTAATCGACTAAATTATATCATCTCTTTTTTGAAAGTCATGTTTATTTTCAGCATATATTTATATGTCAATAAATCTGTGTTTAAAAAAATGTATAATAACTCACCCACACCGTGTGACTGTCCGTATCGTTATGGGCAGGTGAAATGACTCCTAGCGAACTCAGTTGTACGGCAAATGAGCCAGTGTTTTACGCAATGACAATTTTGTCAACAACCGTGAATTGAAATCACCACTAATTAGTATTAATTGATAAAAGTTAATGAAAATCATTCAGCAATTATTTATCGGAGAGATTTGGCATTTTATCAATTTAGATCAATTGAATTGACGCCATCCCGTTGATTTAATGGAGAAAGTCTTTGGATTACCATATATGGCAGGCCTCAACCCCCCCCCCCCCCCATTTTAATAACGAAATCTCACATTGTCATGAATAAATGTTGTAAAAATAATACATTTTGAAAGGAAAAACTTGAAAGTTTCTTTAAATAGTTATTCTCTCTCTCTCTCTCTCTCTCTCTCTCTCTCTCATTTGCTTTCTGTTTGTTGTTTTTCTTTTATGTAGAAGAGACTAGTTTTTCATTTATCTGTTTGTTTTGCAGAGAGGAAATGATTATCATATTCCATTTATTTGCATAATGTTGAAATTAAACAGTATTTATTATCATCTACATCATGATAATAATGATGAGAACAGGCCATACCTATATAAGCCTACTTCTCTGAGTTACAATGTAATAAAACATCATAGCAGAGAAATTATCTCATTAACTGTAATGTTGTCTGTGTGGTACAGGCCTATAATATGTAATAATCAAACACCAAATTTAACAGCGAAAAGATATTTTTCTTGAGTGAAAAAATTGTCTTGAAGTAATTCTAAACGATAATTCAAGAAATACATAAAAATGATGAGTTAGACTAAGAAAAATACTTACCTAATAATTTTCCCTCGATTTTATTCTGGGTCTTTTCTTCTGGTAGTCTTATGTCAGAATGATCTAAAATCATGCTTCATCTAGAAATACTGTTTTTACAAGAGTTCAGGTATATGAAAAATCCGTTATAATTCGTCAATCTGTGCCTAGATATCAGTTCTAGAAACAGGTAAGTGAATAATCGACCCGCTATCCGGAGACTTCACGCTTACTGCGTACGGTTCTGTGATTACGATCTTGTCCTGTCACGTGGAACAAAAGAACCACTGACAGACAACATCTCACCCGAGCTTGATTGACAAATCTGATTAACCAATCAGTGTTGCCCAAAGATGACACGACTTTTAATGTTGAGTTTTCAGGAATTACAATAAATTACAATTTACAAAGCACAATGATACATACTGACGATTCTAATTTAAACTTGGTTTCTGGAAAAGTGTTAACTAATTAAGGAATCAATTTTACAACTTCTCACTCTGTAGTAAAACGAATCGATTGCTATTATTAGCTCTAATGAGGAGATTTAAAAGCAACAGAAAAATTGTTCACGTTTCTTTTCTCTTTCTTTCGTTTTTTCCTTCTTTTTTTAAAATAAAATATTCTTGATAGGCAAGTAGGGAGGGATGGGTACTCACGAGGTTACACGTTGTCTGAAGCGTCCTGGTAAGACTTGGTTAAGTCACATATTAAATAATAATGAAAAAATGATGTGTTGCTGGTTTTGATAGTATAAATCACGTAATGTTTTTCCGTTTGACTTACAAAAGGGGGAATGTTCCCCATAGTACTTCTGGTGACAATGTAATTTTGAAATTAACACACAATGACAAAACAGGGAATAGAATTATCTGTAAATGTCTGTTAGTTTCCTCTTTGCCTGGTCAGTTCACCACTGGTACTACTCGCCGTCGCAGTGAGTCCCAACATCATGGTACCATGAAATGTTTCTTAACATCCTTTACATTTTTGTGAATTTTCCGGCAGTATTTGATTTTAGCTAATTAGGGGACAATGATTCGTTGTTAGATCAGGCTGACAGTTTAGGAATCTTGACGCAAGGATAGTACTTGCGGTTATTAGATCGTGAATTGGAGTATGAGGGAGAGTGAAGTGTGAGGGGGTAGGAGACATGCGTGACCCTCACCAGTCCGAGATAACAGATTACAGGGGTTATATCAGTGTAAGAAATGTTTTCTGTAAATGACTATATTGTTATATTGTTATACTGATTTTGCAAAATTTCACAGCAATATAGCATGTTTAAAAAGGAAACATTGTCTTAATCATTAACTTGTAAGTGCACGACTCTACTTTAATTCTCAGTGTAGTCCTTTTGATTTATTCCATAAAAGTTGTTCTAAAGCATCTCAAACAGGATAAATTGAGTATATATATATATATATATATATATATATATATATATATATATATATATATATATGTGTGTGTGTGTGTGTGTGTGTGTGTGTGTGTGTGTGTGCGTGTGTGCGTGCGTGTGTGTGTGTGTGTGTGTGTGTGTGTGTGTTAGGACCACTTGTCCCTCCTGTACATTATAAAAGGACAGAGAAAACAAATATGCCGACTTGGAATGTAATATAGTAATATTTTAGCATTTCGTGAGGTGATTGATAAATTCTTTCTAGATGAATTTTTTCCCTGTCGTGCGACATTCTTCCGAGTGAAATGTTATGGCAAAGCCAGAGTACGGTAGAACAGCTAAAATAAAACATGCCACTGTGCAAAAGCATGTCAACATGGGAAATTAGACATGTTATGAGAGACCTGTTGAAATCGATCTGGTAACGAGGCTGTGACACCGGGTGGGTACTTTATGACTCCTGCGAATCAAACCCAGGCACAAAACTGAAGAGACAACAAAATATCAATCAATGAATTATCTCTAGATCAGCACCATTAAGTTACAAAATCCCAGACCTGTTTCGTCACATACCTATATATATTACCGCTGTTCTAATTGTTACCTGATAAAAATATTTCTGTTGTATATTTATTTGGCAGTGACGATGTATACAGACATGTCTGTTTGTAAACATAAATACAAATCACTGAAATTCTTGATAAGGTTGTAACCGAAAAGGTTTGTGTTGAAATACATAAAAGATTATAGTGCAACTTCAAGAGATTGCTTTCAAGTGGACTGTAAAAGAAGAAAGGAGGAAGGAGAACTTTTCTATCCCCGGCTTACAACCACTTATGGTCAAAATCAAAAGCCAGAGGAATCGGCGATGTTTCTTTTTATCCTCCATCATTCCAAATTTACACTGGGATGTCATATTTATTTTGTAAATTACGATCGGTCTGCCTTTGTTTGTTAGTGAGAATGAAAATCATTAAGATTTCTCATATCTGGTCCCTATAATCACCGAAATCGACAATGAAATATTCCAATCAAATGTGCAAAGCTATCAGGTAGAATCTTTTTCAGGTGTTATTAGTTTTGTGTCAACACGGGAGCCCCTGCCTGTGTTGACTTTCTACTGATAAACTGATTCAGTGACGATTATCCCTGTCTATAAATGAGCACTTAATTCTCCTCCTTAACAAAGAATAACATCTGTCTCTCTGTTTCAAGAGATATCAGGCAGGGTGTAGATGAAAAGAAAGGGGCGGAAGGGTCACTTTTATCCCCTTATCCCCAAAAGAAAGGGATCAGCATAAGATGAAATTTGTCCGAGCTCTGTCAATGTATCTCGCACTTGTCGTTCGTGTTTGTCTCTCATAATATCAACACAGATTGTACATTGTTATAGGGAAATAACGACTAAATCATCCGAAGATAAAAGTCGAATTTATGCATGCGCACCCGCTGTTCAGTTAACTGCTCGCGGCATCAAACGGTCATTATTCCACGTAAGGCACGTTAGTCAGTCATTTGGAAGTTATAGTTTCACTTAAAACTAAATAAAATTATTGCTGTTGAATAGCCTGTGATCTTGTGTATACTCAGTGTCCTTAATAAGATATCATAACCATACAAATCCGGGCAGAGGCCGTTTGATCAGGTTCAAATTCCTCATAATCAAATTCCTTACTCTTAATAATTAGGACTATACATTAATAATGATTGGTTTTTATATAGCGCCTTTCCAGCATATGCTGCTCAAAGCACTTCACATTACATTTATTATAAATAGAATGTCTGTATATAAAAGTGCATAATTTGCAAGCAATGGACAGGAGATGTCAGAACCGATCAGTAGATTTTACCTTTGCCGGTATTTTGCAACCCTTTTTTATTTTATTTTGTTATTCACGTATTTATTTATTCACATATTTATTTATTTATTTATTTATTTATTCACTTATTTATTTATTGGGGGGGGGGGGGGGGCTATGAGGCTTTATTTTAAATGTTTTACGGAAATAGAATTATTTGAATCAGAAATAAAAGGGGTTATACGAGAACCAAGTTCCTCTCAGGACTTATACAGTTATCAATTTAATTCTCATACAGTATGCTATAATATTTCATGACTTCGTCTCCTGATTGGTTTGATGACCATAGAGACTCTGTCTACCTGAATTCAATGTAGAACGACGTTTTACTGATTTTAATATTTTTCAGTTGAATTTGCTATATTGAAATGGAATTTAAAATATGTGCAGAAAAACGAGTACCCAACCTGGAGCTTTGATTCCAACAGTTGTCTTAGACATTAGTACGTTTAATTAAAAGACAAATACAGTTAATCAACAGAAATAAACATTTAATCAACCTATGATTGTACATTTCATCAACAGACTATAGTATAATTTAATTTCATCAACTTTTGCCTTGGCGCTGTTTCAATCAAGTGATACTTTTACAGACTTAAGTTACTATTCAAAAATGCCAAAACATAAGGATATCAAGTAGTTGAAATGATTCAACAAAACGCAAGGGTACTTAATGGGTAAAGGCAATACTGACATTTGTCGGAAAATCCAGGGAAATCTTTAATTCCGGGGTAACGATTGTGACAGATTCAGAAATCACCTATCATTTCCTGTTTCCGGTGTGGATCATCAGCTCATCACACCGCCTCGGACAATACTTGTATTCTACTTACAGGTTTCTATCGGCGCACGCTGACATCATTATCTAAACTTAGCAAAAAAAAAAATAAAAATCTGTTTCCTCCCCGTAACACGTCCGTCATTTTTTTTAGTTTTGATAATTAAAAGCACTCATAATTGATGCTTCCTTATTTCACTAGTAAAAATAAAACACAAGAATAGGCATCATAAGTAAATTTATTTCAGGTAGATACTTGAAATTCGACGATATAATCATTTTCTAAATTGAAGACCCTATGTAATAATAGGGCATTTCCTTACTGATACTGATAGACAAGACTGACTTTTATATGTGTTTATACGTGCATTATTTTTGATGACGATTGCCTGGATAAGAAAAAAGTCCTATCTAATGAAATGAGAATTATTTCGTCAACTTTGTGAAGCGATCACAAATATTTCACCCCCCTCCCCCTTTCCCAATTCCTTTGGGTCGCTTAGTATAGTTGCGTGACAAAAGTGAGGTACCCTGGAACATTTTTCCTAAATGTTTCATACAAAATCATTATTTTTCAAAAGCCCCCCCCCCCCCTCCCCCATCAATTTGATAAACTATTTAAACGCCGACAAGTTTAGAAATGCAACTGATTTCAAAAACAATTTTACGACGAACTCGTGCAGATATGTACAATGTACATGCAATAATAAAATTTACAAAGGCCTTTTTTTCCATTCGAAAATTATAATTACTCTTGAATTCGTAATACAATTGTCCTATTTTGCAATAAGTGATTTCATATAATCATCCCAAAAATATCCGACAATACTGTATGTGAACAATTTCTGACACATGTGCTTCAGTATAAATTAAAAATTATGCAGAAATTATTTCATCAGGTCTCTATCTTAAAAAAAATGGTGTGAAACGCATGAGAAATATTTTCTTTGGAAACTGACGTTTGTTAAAAGAGGGTATGTGCGATCAGAGTTTCACGATATCGGGAACGGGTGTGCATAAATACCATGGTTCAAATGGATGAAATAACTTTTATGCGGGAACTCGTTTTTACTTTATTTGCAATGGTATATATAGAGATTCATATTTTCACTAATTTCGCGATGATTTTTTTTGACAAATGCGTCAATTGTGTATTTTTCTGATGATTGTAGGTCCGATGTCATTCTTGAGTACTCAAAATACAAGCTTAAGAATCATTTAATTAATGAAGACGCTACATTATCGAAGTAAACACAATTAATTATACTGGCAGGATGTTTGTTAAAATGGCTCATAATGTTATCACATTCTTAACCCTCGCAAATTAACTAAATCGTATCTAAGCAACGGAAAACTGATAGTGAGATGGAGATAAATCAATTTGTCCTTTGAGAATCAACCGAATCTTCTACAATAGAGGGTATCCGCTGTCTAGATGCAGGTGTCTTCCTCTTTGATAACGCCCTGTGGCGACTACGATGTCTGATCCCCCTGGTTCCACCTTTACCCCCGCTACCCCCCCCCCCCCCAAAAAAAACAAACAAAAACAAACAAACAAAACAAAAGAAAAGAAAAAAAACCCGGAGCAACAATTGCCAGATTTCTAGTGTTGTGTCAACAAAATATGTCTTTTCTTTCGTATTCTCCGTCTGATAAATCGTATGATATGAAAGATGGATTAACGGATCCATATATTTGTTCATCGTGTGAAACCCAAGGGGTTAGATTGTACTACAAAGACACGTATCATAAAGCCCCTCACTCCACCCCGATTCTGCGTGCAGTCCCAATTTACTGAGATAAAATTTATCCCCGTGGGTTATACACGATGAAGTTTGTTTTGCTTCTCAATTTCTTTAATAATAATCAAACAAGGATAATTTATCGAAATATTAAAGAGATTATTTCTTGCATTTCATTTTATAATTTTTTTACAAGCAAAATAAATAAATAATAAAGAAAAAGAAATGATATACAACTTCATTATTACCACAAGAACGAAAAGGACTATTGATCATGTTACGCTTGTGTAAATAATATAGTATATCTTAGCTGAGTGTGAATGATATTGCTATAACCTGTTACCAGATGAACAGTACAGATGGACTAGAACCATTACAAGTCAGGTATGTTACGTCAGGGTTAGGGTTGATTGAGGTGGCTGTCCCTGCTTCTACGTTTAATGAATTCAGGTGTTTTACAGCATCTGTAAGAAAAAGACTTTTTGAATAATTCTAGATTATATTTTGAACAATAAACTGATCTTTGTTTCGGATGATAAACATTCGTTTCTAATATATGATATTTGTTATGTACAGTATTAATCTATTCACATCCCCTTACAGCTACGAGACGCAAAAGAATATTAGTTGTAAATCTCTGATGGCTTTATTACTGTGATTTTCTTGTACGATTCAATGAAGATCCTTGATGTGTTAAATTTGTGACAGTACCGCGTCAATTCCGGGTTTAATGATGACAGAAGACGTCCAGAAAAAGACCCTTCCGAACAGCGTGTCCACTTAAAACTGAATCGATGGCTCGCTTGTGGAGACAGATAACAATTTTTTAAACTACAGTTTGGTATCTCTGTTAATCAACCTTTCAAGTACCCAGTTCTGGTGGGCAAATATATTTCTCACTGTATCAAAAGTCATATTATTTAAAGCTTTATACAATTCTTCTAACGTCATGCCATTTGTGAAAAAAGAAGTTTTACCCATGTACCGGAAATATACACACACACACACACATATATATATATATATATATATATATATATATATATATATATATATATATAGTAATAATAAAAGAGAAAAGCTTTATTGTCATTTACTAATTTCATAGTTAGTTGTTCGAAAAATTGTTATTTGGAAAATTTTGCGGAATGACGTCGTGCTCATATCCCCTCTATGCTCTATGTACTGCGGGAGTTAGTACTCGCTCCGTAAAATTCCTGTACACTGTATCACTTTAAAGAAAACTCCCTAACAAACTGTCACGGGTAACACGTTAGATCGAGTTACTTCTATGCGATTTTTTGCTTATTACTCCTTGTCACAATCGTGACCCATCATTAGGAAAAGAACAGGCTTTTGTTGTCGATTATTTGTTATCGGGATCGTGGTGTCAGATGGGCTCGATAACCTCGCGGGAGTTTGTCATCCCCCCTCCCAATAACCGCAGAAGAGCAGTTTAAGCAATATTTAAAGGAAAAAATACAAAAATGATTGATACTTTGTATTTTGAAGTATTTAATGAAATGATTAGGTGGTAAAAAGTTGGACTGAAACAATAATGACTGGAGACGTAGGTTAATTACTGTCATATTGAAGGACATGCGCAATGTTTCTCATTAGTATATACGATGATGTATCATAACGTTTCTTTTAATTAAAATTCTTCTTTCTACAAAAAGAAATAGAAATAGAAAAAAAAAAAAACAGACTTGGATTATATTGCCAAGTCTGTTTCAGTGTTGGTATATATTTTGATTGCAAAATTGTAAAGTCAACTTTTACTCAACTGTTAACGGAAGGGATATAAAACACATAATATGGATACCCAACCCCACCCCAGCCTAGGGTTGAACTCATGATGCCGAATCAAATCTGGCTAAGAAGCGTACTAGACCGCTAAATTTTCTATTTAAAAACAAAACAACAAACAAATTGTTTTCAGTGACGATGGAATTCTCGACAATACGATCACTGAGAATGGAAATGGGGTACAGTGTCATTTGGTAAATTTAAGCGGATCATACAAGATACAAATTGCATTTCAAATATTTTACATAAATACATAAATAGAAATTGCATGGAATAACCATTCGGCTAACTAGAATGCCATATATATATATATATATATATATATATATATATATATATATATATATATATATATATATCTGTGTGTGTGTGTGTGTGTGTGTGTGTGTGTGTGTGTGTGTATAATACTCAAAGCATAATATCATCACAATGGAATTTTCAAACCTCTTCTGACTGAAATCATACAAGAACTCTTCATATCGACGTACTAAGAATAGTTTTAGAAAACAATTACCTTTGGTTTAATCTTCAAACTGGTTTTGGACTTTTCGAATTATATGATTATTCAAAATACGTGTGCGTGTAACACTGTATTTACAGAACTTTATATTTGGAATTTGATAAAATTGCTATATAACAGTACAGCCAAGTGATTGTACTTTTACAACATAGAACTTTTCTGATAAACAATGCTAATGAATTATGAATAAAAAAAAACATCCGGTGTTGGGGAGGCACAAAATGCTCATAATGTCGATCTACTTTCCCTGTTAGGAATGTTCTTCACGTGGAATCTATCTGCAGTATAATAGAAGATTTGATTTACAGCGTATCTATATAACCTGCTGACTGTCCCCAGTAGCACTGGATATCGAGTTGACTTGTCTGTCAAGTTATCCCGGGCAATGACAAGAAGAATGCCAACTCCGAACGGAGATTGAGTCGTGATCAGAAAATGACGTTTATTCAAACTTCATTTGGGTGCCATCTTTTAGGCCCTATCAGTTTCGGATCTTAACCAAACATGTATAATTGCATTCATTTTAAACCGAGGCATCGTTAACCAACTTAGCAATACCCAAGTTTAATTGCGTACATTTCTAAACATTTTTAATTTCTTTAGAATAGGATCTTGCCACAGATTAGGAGATGTTTGGGATGACTATAAATGCGTGTTAAGATATGACATTTAGGATCTGACGAGCTCTGATGATGATTGGGTGGTCTTGGGGATTGTCGTTGAGTTACTGTGCGCGTCCTTGACAGACAAATGACAGTTCCCTTATAGAAGAATTCCTCAAGACAACCTGTTTACACGTTAGTAAAAAATACACAATAGCGAATAAGATTGAAAATCGACAGTTTCCTCCGTGTCAATTAAAGTTTGAAAGCCAAGGTACATGACACCCGCGTTAGTTCGCCATATTACAAAACCACCTGCACTTGTCTTTGCATGGCATCACGAAAAATTGTAGATGATAAATAAAGAAATTTGTCAGAACTGGAATATAATGAAAAGCTAAAGATATGTGCATACTGTTCTAACCTATCGTGATCGATCTTTGCCAATAAAAATGTATGTTTTATTTCCAGGGTAACTCTGCATTCAATAGCAAATGCGAGATCTATGACATCTAGTTCTGAAATGTATTATTTAGGGGCATTTCATATAAAATTGTATGGTGAATTCTCCTGATTAAGAAACACAAAGAGAACTTCAAAAAATAATTTTAAGTTAAAATAACTTAGAAAAATATTCCCTTTCTGAGTAATAAGGCCGTGTTGTTCGTAGGAGCACTGTAAATACAGTTACCATCAAAACCTAAAGATAACGCTTGTAGTGAAACTGTCTGCAAAACCTAAAGATAACGCTTGTAGTGAAACTGTCTGCAAAACCTAAAGATAACGCTTGTAGTGAAACTGTCTGCAAAACCTAAAGATAATGCTTGTAGTGAAACTGTCTGCAAATGTCATTTGCTGTTTGATTTTCTGTGTAATATTACATCTGGGTTTTTTTCACATCTCTCAATGTTTTAATAATTTTCAGAACTTTTTGCATCCCTGAGATTGCGAACATGTTCTTAATTCCGCTTTTAGAATGGAATTCGTTTTTTACCTAACAAAAATATTATACAATCTTCTAGGACTAGACCTGGAAAAAGTTTACATCAGTTTGTGGAGATTAAAATTATACCAATGCAAGAAAATAGCAAAGCTTTCAACCTGGGTCTAAAATAATAATTTTAATGAAAATGTGACAACAAACAGTGACCAAGCACGGGCCCCTGAACACACCAGATGTGGGGCCAGGTGTCCAGAAGAAGCAGTCATCCTCCCTCCACTGGTTTCCACCCGCCGCCGCCCCCATCAGGTAATCAGAATATATATATATATATATATATATATATATATATATATATATATATATATAATGATTTTCAATCTCGAAACGTTTTGAAATGTGATAAGTGATTATGACGTCATGCAAAGAGCACACCTTGTAGTAATGTGTATTGAAGTATTGACTGAGCGCCTGGTTTCTGTTGGGTGTTATGTTTCACGTCCCTGTGAGAACTTTTCACTCACACTGATGTCACCAGCTGTTAGTGAAGTGTGTCAAATAATTCGATCGTAGTAGTGGGTGGGTGGGTGGTGGTGGTGGGGGGGGGGGGGTCTTAAAATTCTACTATTTAGTAAAATATTACAATAGTCCCTGGTTTCATTACACAAAACAAATTTTGAATGATTGTGGATTATTTTTACATATAACAGAATGAACAACCACTAATTATAACTTGGCGTAAAACTAAAGTTTTTCATATTTTGTATGATCAATTCAAAGTTGGACTAATGATGTGTACAATTCCTCAAAAGGAAGAAATTACAAGATTTTCAAACATACAGTTTGTATTGAAAATTACTTACTTAGATTACCTGAAAAACATTCGAAATATTTTTGTTAGTTTAGAACTGGTAATGTAAAATTGCCAATAGAAACAGGAAGATGGAGAGACATACCTAGAGAAAGTAGAATTTGTCAGCTATGTAATAGAAATGAGATCGGGGATGAATTTCATTATTTATTTCATAGTACTGTGAAAACAAAGCTTGACTATTTAACATTTCAAAGTATTACTACACAAATCTTAACATTTATAAATTTAATCAACTATCTAATGTAACTACCAGAGAACATATATAAAATTATGTAAATTTATGAGAATTACCATGAATTACTTAGATTACCTGAAAAACAAGAATTACCATGGAGACAGTTCTCCAGGTTAACATTCGTTTTTATTTTTAGTAACTGTTTCATGCCTTACTGCTCTGTATTGCAAGAAAATAAAGATTGATTGATTGATAAATTGTGGCACGTGACCTCAGTTTCAGGAGCAACCCTAACTTCTCGGGTCATACTGACAAGCTCGGGAAAGACTCCTGGAGTGCATTACAGTCACTGGAAGTACGACATTTGAACAAAATAGACTCTGCAAACCATTGTGTAGACAAAAAAATGTTTTTATACTTAATATTTTGAGATCTCATCGTTTCTAGCAAATATTAAATGGAAAAAGAAAGTAAATAATTTCCTATCGTCATCTTTTGATTTGATATAAAATTGGAGGTTACCGTAGTACACTGGAGACTGTTTTCTGTCTTGGCGAAAAAGCATAAGGATAACCGATTGTTTCACGAGAGCCTTGGCTCCACTTCTAAATGCAGAACGTTTGGCGAAGAAACCATTTCTACTTAGTTTTAGGTCTTACAATTTCACGCGCAAGCGACAAAGGTATTTGTACATGGAGCATTGTATATCAATATAAATTCATCTTCACTTATTTGAAGGTATCATCAATTCATGTCATGCGCGCAACAATTCAGTTAAAGATCTCTTCAAATAATTAATGATATTTTTAATGCTGAATTATTGCGTGCATTAATTGAATTGATGATATAATTAATTATTCTGCTGAATTGATGCGCGTTATAATTGAATTATTACCCTCTTCAAATGAATTAATGATATTATTAATCCCATTGATGAGCACAATAATTTATCATTAAATTATTTAATAAGAAATATCTTCAATTCAACATATCCATAACTTGAAACATGATCTGTTTAATTGAATTGTCGCTCTCTTCAACAGAACTGATGTGCATATTAATTCCCTACACAAAAGCTTTCTAAATAATTAACGATATCTTCAAATTGAATTAAAGGAATCATAAAATAATTGACACCGAGCTGCAAATTAAACTTTTGCGAACAAAAATCGACCACATTGATGCGCTCATCAATTATACTGATGAGAACAATAATGTTTATTTGATATGCGCATGAAATCAATTATTGCGCGCTATAAATCAATTGATGCGCGCATCAATTCAATTGATGAGAGCAATGATTGACTGAATTATTGTGCTCAAATGAATTAATGATATCTTGAAATGATTAATGCAATCTTTAATTATTTGCGTTTTTGCTAATTTGGCGCTCAATACTTGCAGGCCTCGAACCCACTCTCCCTCACTCACAAAGCCAACCTTCTAACCACTAAGATACCGTGACGTTGTCTAACATAAAAAATTTGCATGACTTTTCGAATTAGCTACCCCTCTGAAGTCAAATTTAGATGTTCCACTCCAATTCTTTTTTTTTTAGTAAAAAAGTGAAAAGTGAAATGAGAAAAATTATTTTCTCTTTCTTATGTTATCTTATGCCCCTACCTTATTTTATATCCTAACGCTCCTTATGATGTGAAAGAGATTTCTAAGCTCTAAAAGTATGGCAGAAATAAACATCGTTTGTATAAAAAACGAAAAAGACAACAACAAAAATTCATATATGCAAGTGAGACAATACAATAAGTGCAGTTAATCTCAAGCAGACACAACAGGTGTCTGCTCATAGGAATTCCAAGGCTCTTGGCATGGAATGAGTCTGACACCTTGAACTTACATCGGCACAAAAACACGACACTCAGTTTGTGTGTATCAAAGTTTTATATATATATATATATATATATATATATATATATATATATATATATATATATATTCCAAAGGTTTTGCATGCAAGATATCAGATCTCAAAGCGTGTAATGAATATGAGAATAGACCGTCCTTGTAAAATGTGCTGATGCACATTTGTATGATGTCCTTTTCCATGTTTATTTCTATTTGTTATAAACATATCACACGCTTACCTTGACTTGATATCTATTGACAGTGTGACAAGACGCTTACCTTGACTTGACATCTACTGACAGTGTGACAAGACGCGTATCTTGACTTGACATCTACTGACAGTGTGACAAAACGCTTACCTTGACTTGGTATCTATTGACAGTGTGACAAGACGCGTATCTTGACTTGACATCTACTGACAGTGTGACAAAACGCTTACCTTGACTTGATATCTGCTGACTGTGTGACAAGACGCGTATCTTGACTTGGTATCTATTGACAGTGTGACAAGACGCGTATCTTGACTTGACATCTATTGACAGTGTGACAAGACGCTTACCATGACTTGATATCTATTGACAGTGTGACAAGACGCGTATCTTGACTTGACATCTACTGACAGTGTGACAAAACGCTTACCTTGACTTGATATCCGCTGACTGTGTGACAAGACGCGTATCTTGACTTGACATCTACTGACAGTGTGACAAGACGCTTACCTTGACTTGATATCTGCTGACAGTGTGACAAGACGCGTATCTTAACTTGACATCTAATGACAGTGTGACAAGACGCTTACCATGACTTGACATCTGCTGACTGTGTGACAAGACGCGTATCTTGACTTGACATCTACTGACAGTGTGACAAGATTGAATCGCTGTGTTTTGTGTTTTGTACTTGACCACCATTAGTCACCAAGCAGCATTACAACAGTTCTCTCGTCTCCTGGGCAACAAACTATAATAGATTATCTATACATGTTGTTAGAAGTCAAAGGTGCTTATGATCGGTATCTTAAGCAGTATCTGATTTTATGATAACACATACGATTATATGGGCATCAGAGGAGAGAAAACGGAATACCCCCTCCCCACTGTGTAAAAAGAAAACTAAACACACACACACAGAGAGAGAGAGAGAGAGAGAGAGGGAGAGAGAGAGAGAGAGAGAGAGAGAGAGAGAGAGAGAGAATATACTACACTCAAAATGAAGTCATTTGAACTTGAAGTTCTTTCCCAAATTAGACTTTTTCTTTTTCAATTCTTCATTTGCTTGTCAAAGATTTCAATCACCACTTACTTACCCCCCCCCCCCCCCCCCCCCCCGGCACGCACACTTTGAATTTGATTTATGGTACGCAAATATTATGTCATTGTGCTCAAGCTCAAGCTAATATACACATATGTAAATTTCTTGTTTTCATGGATTAAATTCTCGTTGTTTTATAGGAAATAAATAAAATACGATTTGGGATTTATCATTATCATTATTATTATTTATTAATTTCGTTCTTAATAGGGACCACAGGCAATTATATCGTTTGCATGGTTCGAATTTACTATTAAGGTAATAGTAAATTCACACTGAGCGACATAATGGCCGGTGGTGGAGATTTAAATTCGACTGAGGTGATTACAGCCTTCAAGAGTTGTTGATTTGACGGCAATTTCCTAAGCTTACAGAACTCCACTGTGCCTATTCACGTTACTATATAACAACCAGAAAAGTTTACAGTTTAAAAATTTTAAAGCAAAATAAAATATCTTCACGATATTTGTAAGTTCTTCTGCGGTATCAATCTTTATGCCATGTATAAATATCTCTAAGTTATACATGCTTAGTAAAAAAAAAATAAAAAATAACACTCCTTCATGCTGCATTATCATGTTTTAACAAAATTCAATTTACTGAATGAAGCAAAACCATGGCATTTTTGTCTCAGTTTGATAATTTTTTTTAGCTCCATATAGTAAATTAAAAAAACCAAAACAGGACAGATATTTGACACATTTTGATTTTTTTTTGTTTAGCTCTATATAGTAAATCAGAAAACCAAAACAGGACAGATATTTGACACATTTTGGCAGTACTCAGATAGCTGACCTCATTAATCTGTCAAATGCATATTTGAAAAAAAAAGCTCGGTAGCGTGATTACTTGAACAGTTATAATATCCATTCATGATTATTTCAAGTTTTCAGATCTCTGTAGCCAAAGATGCGTGTTACGAGAGGCTCACTAATGTCTAGACAGAATACGCAATGATCGATCCTCACTAGAAAATACATGTACACACTGATCCCCACTACAGAATACATGTACACACTGATCCCCACTACAGAATACATGTACACACTGATCCCCACTAGAGAATACATGTACACACTGATCCCCACTAGAGAATACATGTATATACTGATCCCCACTAGAGAATACATGTACATACTGATCCCCACTAGAAAATACATGTACATACTGATCCCCACTAGAGAATACATGTACACACTGATCCCCACTAGAGAATACATGTACACACTGATCCCCACTACAGAATACATGTATATACTGATCCCCACTACAGAATACATGTACATACTGATCCCCACTACAGAATACATGTACATACTGATCCCCACTACAGAATACATGTACATACTGATCCCCACTACAGAATACATGTACATACTGATCCCCACTACAGAATACATGTACATACTGATCCCCACTACAGAATACATGTACACACTGATCCCCACTAGAGAATACATGTACACACTGATCCCCACTAGAGAATACATGTATATACTGATCCCCACTAGAGAATACATGTATATACTGATCCCCACTAGAGAATACATGTATATACTGATCCCCACTAGAGAATACATGTACATACTGATCCCCACTACAGAATACATGTACACACTGATCCCCATTAGAAAATACATGTACACACTGATCCCCTCTACAAAATACATGTACATACTGATCCCCAATAGAGAAAACACACTAACCCCACTAGAGAACACACACTGATCCCCACTAGAGAACACACATTAATCCCCACTAGAGAACACACACTGATCCCCAATAGAGAACACACACTGATCCCCAATAGAGAACACACTGGTCCCCAATAGATAACACACACTCATCCCCAATAGATAACACACACTCATCCCCAATAGATAACACACTCATGTCCACTAGAGAACACACACTGATCCCCACTAGAGAACACACCCTGATCCCCAATAGAGAACACACTGATCCCCAATAGAGAACACACTCTGATCCCCACCAGAGAACACACACTGATCCCCACTAGAGAACACACACTGGTTCCCAATAGAGAACACACTCTGATCCCCAATAGAGAACACACTCTGATCCCCAATAGAGAAACACTGGTCCCCAATAGGTAACACACACTCATCCCCAATAGATAACACACACTCATCCCCAATAGATAACACACTCATCCTCGATAGAGAACACATACTCATCCCCACTAGAGAACACACACTCATCTCCAATAGATAACACACATTGATTCCCAATAGAGAACACACCCTGATCTCCAAAAGAGAACACACTGATCCCCACTAAAGTCATATCTCTCACAGTTTAAATGGAGACGCAACTGTTAGGACAATTGCTATCCATCATCGTGCATTTCTGTCCTCGTAACGTGGATTAAGCAATCCTAAATTGTCTTCTTTACACATTTTATTAGACCCCATCTCTCTCTCTCTCTCTCTCTCTCTCTCTCTCTCTCTCTCTCTCTCTCTCTCACACACACACACACACACACACACACACACACACACACACACACACACACACACACACACACACACACACACACACACACACACACACACACACACACACACACATCAATGAAATAAGATAAATCCAACATTTCCTTCGATCTTTTTCTCTCTGCTTCTTTTTCATTTTACATTCATAACAAATGATTCAAATTTTATTATCTTGTGCTAAAAATCAGAATTCTAATTAAAAACATGATTTGTTCCACTACATCAGGCCGCTGATAGAGATCTGTAAGCTCTAGAGAGTGTACGTAGACGTTTTTGATAAGGGTTGATAACGCTTATCTGTTTGGGAAATCTTTTCATTGGAATTTGACACTTCTGCATCTACCTGTGTCAAAATTTATGATAAGGGAAACACACAAATTGATATCAATTATTTTGTTTTCTCTTCGAGGTGTTTTACTATGAAAGTAAGAAATTAAATTACCTTTAGGTAATTGAACATCAACACGTGCGAGTATTATAGTTTAAGAGAACTCACTCAAAGGATATGAATTTCAATGAAATCAGCTGCAAATATTAAATATTTTACTAATACAGTGATTGATCTACTATAAGGGGGAGGGGGATCACAGGGGTTGCAACCTAACCCCTTTGGTTAATTTTTTAAGTCTTTTTTTTCTTTGGTTTTTTTTTGTTTTTTTTGTTTTTTTTTTTATTTTTGCCATTTTTGGGTCTTCAACCACCCCTACCCTTTCTTCGGCTGAAAAAGCACCCCCCCCCCCCGTGAAAATTTTCCGGATCAGTCGCTGCGCTTTTTTATTTCTTTCCCAAATTTTCTAATACTTTAAAGATGTTTATTTATGCCTATCACTAATTCGCTGACATGAGTGTGATTCAAACCACAACAGGATTGTGACGCCATATTCACGTTAGCCTCTGTACTGACCATTTTCCGTTCCGAGGATAGTGGTTAAAGTTCACATCAATTGTAGTATATACTGATACTAACTAGCATTTTGAATAACTTGCAGTGTCTCTTCAGCATGTAACATCAATGAGCAGGACGACATCATCTCATACGTGTCCAATTATCGATTCTTCTCCAACACTTGATTTCTTATTCTAGTGATGTCAGAGATATTTCTCTCACACATATCTTCTGGTGATATCAGAGATATTTCTCTCACACATATCTTCTGGTGATATCAGAGATATTTCTCTCACACGTAGCTTCTGGTGATATCAGAGATATTTCTCTCACACATATCTTCTGGTGATATCAGAGATATTTCTCTCACACATAGCTTCTGGTGATATCAGAGATATTTCTCTCACACATAGCTTCTGGTGATATCAGAGATATTTCTCTCACACATATCTTCTGGTGATATCAGAGATATTTCTCTCACACATATCTTCTAGTGATATCAGAGATATTTTTCTCACACATAGCTTCTGGTGATATCAGAGATATTTCTCTCGCACATATCTTCTAGTGATATCAGAAATATTTTTCTCACACATATCTTCTGGTGATATCAGAGATATTTCTCTCGCACATATCTTCTAGTGATATCAGAAATATTTCTCTCACACATAGCTTCTGGTGATATCAGAGATATTTTTCTCACACATAGCTTCTGGTGATATCAGAGATATTTCTCTCACACATATCTTCTGGTGATATCAGAGATATTTCTCTCACACATATCTTCTGGTGATATCAGAGATATTTCTCTCACACGTAGCTTCTGGTGATATCAGAGATATTTCTCTCACACGTATCTTCTGGTGATATCAGAGATATTTCTCTCACACATATCTTCTGGTGATATCAGAGATATTTCTCTCACACATAGCTTCTGGTGATATCAGAGATATTTCTCTCACACATAGCTTCTGGTGATATCAGAGATATTTCTCTCACACATATCTTCTAGTGATATCAGAGATATTTTTCTCACACATAGCTTCTGGTGATATCAGAGATATTTCTCTCACACATAGCTTCTGGTGATATCGGGGATGTTTTACTCACTAGGTTTTCTTGTAACGTTTAAGATTTCATTAAGGCTGAATCCGTACATTTGTTTAAACATAATCCGACTCAGTCTCTGCCGTGCAGTTTGTGACCAGGTGGACTCGTCTAAAGTTTTAGACGTATTTCGACTAACCCAATCACTGAATGAAGCCAGTGTCACAATTAAATAAATTGAGAACCTCAACTTCATTCAGAACTTTGCACAGATCAGTTTCCGTAAAACTTTTGAATTAGTTTCTCTGCAGATTTTTTGTTATAATAAAGTGTTTTCATGAGAAGGCCAAAGGTTTGTATTGAAGTCTGTGAGAACTGAACTGGTACTTTTTTCCCAAAGGATGGGTCATGTCATTTGGAATCTAAAAATAAACATGTTCTCTTTGACGGAATTCAGTACCGCCACACTTCACTATCCGCCGAAAAAAGGGCTACCGGTTCAAAGTATTTCAAGATACCCCTAAACTTAAAACTGCTTGACGTCATATACCGCCAATAATCCGCCGAATTAGCGAGGCGGAATACGTCGATCTAATTGTAAAGACACGTCTAAAGGACGACGTACGTAGGGGGTGGACTTTTTCGTACAGGAAGCGACATATTTCCCATACATTGGTTCTGGCAAAATCATCCAAAATTTGTGACGCGGATAGAACTACATTTAATTACGACCTCTTGATCTGAACTCGCAGACCCGAGATCTAGGTATCCTCCTCAGGGTTAGGTTTTCATCATTTTCTTTTTCCCCTCGCAACTTAAGAAATGAAATTATTCTTGATGAGCATATTTATCTCGAGAGGAATAAATGTGAATTTTTATGTAAAGTTCAAACTACTTAAATTGGTCCAGGAATGTTAGAAATTATAGTATCACACCTTGTTATAAATTCAGACCTCTATATATTATCTTAATATTACCTTAATATTATCCTAGAGAGTCATGCACATATCTGCAGTCATCCTTGTTAATATTCTCAAGTAAAGCCATATTTCATGTCAATGCCAAAATCCACACGCTTACCGCTATTCAGTACTTGGGATTTCTGTTTTGCTTGTCAAAGAAATTAAAGACGCCCCATCCCACCCCACCTATTTCATTCGTAAAATTTAGATCCGCCACTGCTACGAGTAAAACCTCTCACATTTCGTTTCAGGTAAACATCAAGCAACTCCTTGTTCAAATGTAAATTCACAAATCATATTCAAGAGTTCTGAAGAACTGAAATTGGTGGTTACAAGATTGAAATTCTGTACACGTTGACAGAACTTTTATACAGTCCAACCGGTTTAATTCCGTAACTCCATTATTCATTGTCATGAAATATAGCTAATTCTGGCAAATTATATTATAAATCTAAGCGGCAAAATGTGACTGGGGCATCCTTTACACCAACCCCACCGCAGCCTCTGGTGTTCGAATTAAAAAGTACTTGCAGAAAATATGGAAACCATGCTAGGGAAAACACACACCCACACACACACCAGAACACAACACAACAAAACAACGTAGCGAAAAAATGTTATTTTCCGGATTATCTTTTCATCCCGGGTGCACCTTATTGACTCCATCTATTATTGTGCAAAAGTTATTTCCTGTGTACGTATGAAAGAGAATGACAGACCTAAACACAAATCTTCAGAATTACCTGTCGAAAGAGGATCAAAAGAGTGGTTCAGGATCGAGTAAATTTAATTTAGGAAAGTTCAAC
Organism: Ostrea denselamellosa; assembly: GCA_024699665.1. Lineage (NCBI taxonomy): Eukaryota > Metazoa > Mollusca > Bivalvia > Ostreida > Ostreidae > Ostrea > Ostrea denselamellosa. Next base: position 115,590 of record JAMZEH010000039.1, read on the forward strand.
TTTTTTCAGAAAAAAAGTCAGACTTTGGTTGACGTCCCCGAATCAAATGATGTGGCAAACGACTGGTTTAGCCGAGCCAATACGGATCCATGTCTACCGAGCTTGGTAGGATGTTATGGTCGGACAATATTTGGATTGAAGATTGATCTCAGTTTTTTAATTTAACTAACCGTACATATCAATTTCTAAATGAACTGAATCTTATCTTTCAGATCAGAAATTCAAAGTTGTTGTAAAGGATATTTTACAAGCAATTCTTGCATTTTATTTTTTTTTTTTTAGTCAAGAAAACTGAGGATCCAAGGTTTTGTGATATTTTTACTTCTTGGAACATTCTGTTTTTCAATGGTGAATACATATGCTCTGACTATATTCTAATTATGTCAATAAAGTCGTTTTGATTTAATATTCTGTACTTGACTTTGGTTTCATAACTTTTTGATGGAAATGCATAATGGTGAAAATGATAAGCACAATAACCCTGATATTTATTTGTTTCAGGCTAGTCTGTACATTCCAGTTTTAATTCTCAAGGCCAGAAAATTTGCAATGCTGTACTCGCTTGGAAGTCTGTTTGTTATATCAAGGTGACAAGATACAGAAGTATTCCACTGTCCAATCATAACAAATCCAGTTGTTTTAAAGATAAATATTTACATTTGCTTTTGACAAGTTTATGGCAAAACCTTCATGTGATATGTAATCTCACAGTGTGCATATTGTCAATTATTGGACTGTGGAGTTTAATGGAATTTTTTTGGAAAGAAAAAAAGCAAAACAAACTTTTTATCCTTATACATGAATGAAAGTAGTTTTTTTATTCTTGCTTTCACTTTAAACTATGTATGTGCATGAGAAATAGAAAAATATGGTTCGTTACAGAAATAAACATTTATGTTTTATCTGCATTTATACACACCTTTGAATCACTGAAGCCTGTACTTTGTACATAAATTCCAATATTTTCCTAACCAAACTGCCATCTCATCAAGGCCCATCACTAGAATTTTTCAGATAGGGTTAAAATTTTAGATTGTCAGTGAGTTTGGTCAAGATATATGAAACTGAATCAAGAAAAACAAACATCTAGGTAGCTTCCCTCCCTTCTCCCCACCCCCCAAAAATAATAATAAAGCTACTTTAAATCAAGTTTTGGTTTTGATTGTGATTAAAGTTCTCCTCCCCCACCCATTTACTGGCTTGTAATTCCCATCCTATGTCAGTCAGATATTTTATTGTTTCAGCAGCATAATATCATATTGGACATACATATGTCTGTTTCTCATTTTAAAGAACTGAAAATTGATTTGCAAAATTATGTGACATTATAGAGGTGCATAAATATTTTCTCCAAATCAACTGATAACTTTTTATTTTTCAGTTTTTCTTTTCTATGGGGACCAATGAACCACGTGAAGCATTTATTTTCTGTACCTCGACTTCCATTTACTTCAGCATACTTAGGAACAATGATAGCCACGCTGTACTTCTCATTATGGGTAAAAATAAATTATTTATGCTATCAATATCATTCCACATTTTCCTTCTCTTAAGGAGGAATAACACAATTAAAATCTTATATAGAAAAAGGAGGATATGTACAATAATGAGATTGAAAACTTTGAAAATTACCATAGTTAGGTGTAGTAAATTACCATAGTTAGGTGTAGTAAATTACCATAGTTAGGTGTAGAAAATTACCATAGTTAGGTGTAGTAAATTACCATAGTTAGGTGTAGTAAATTACCATAGTTAGGTGTAGTAAATTACCATAGTTAGGTGTAGTAAATTACCATAGTTAGGTGTAGTAAATTACCATAGTTAGGTGTAGAAAATTACCATAGTTAGGTGTAGTAAATTACCATAGTTAGGTGTAGTAAATTACCATAGTTAGGTGTAGTAAATTACCATAGTTAGGTGTAGTAAATTACCATAGTTAGGTGTAGTAAATTACCATAGTTAGGTGTAGAAAATTACCATAGTTAGGTGTAGTTTTAATAGAAAATAATCTGGAAAAAAATACCTGCTGGACTCGAATGCAGGAACTGCAGATCAGCAGTTGACATACTGAACTATCCAGCGAGGAAATATTAGATTTAAAGGGAATATACAAACATTGTTGATATATATGTTTTCATTCATGTTTCAAAAGCGAGTCAGCCATTATGAGAATGCGTTATTCTAGCTGCAATAAAGTAGCCCTCTTCTATTTTTTTATCTGATGTTTTTTCTGAAGAGGGCTACAATTTCATAAGATCTCCATAACGGTGCAAAATTAAGTTTTTATTGCGGCTGACTTCAGTCTTGCCAGATTGCTTTTAAGTTAGACTTCCTTCATATTAAATGAATTTTTTATTCATGATGAAGAAACTAACCCTTTATAGATCAACACCAGATAAAATACACCAGCATGTGTGCCAGTCATCTTTTTTAGCAGCCATGACAGGTCTTGCATGATTTTAAGGGTCTTGTACTTGGATTTCAGCTTGGCATGATAAAGTAAATATCAGTGAAGATTAGCAGACTTACCTCATTCTATCACAAAAACATCATTAAAGAAAATTGTTTATGATGGAAGTTTCATATTTACCATATTATTTATGTTTAAAATGGGGGAATTCCTATATTCAAGATCTGCCCCTGAATTCTCCTGGGCTGTCCCAAAATAAAATTGATCAAAGTCAGTAAACATGGTGGGCAAATTCAAGTTGTGATGTTGAAAAATAACTGATATATGGACTGTACTTGATGTTTTTGGATTAATTTATATCCTGCATTTTTTGAGTTCAGGTAAGAAATGCAGATGTTATTGTCACTTATTGACAATTTGAGCCAAATCCATTGTGGGAGTGAATCACTCCCACACTCTGCACCATTATGAAGATCTTATGGAGTTGCAGTCCCCCCCCCCTCTCTCCCCCCCCCCCCCCCCCTCTCTCCCCCCCCCCCCCCAAAAAAAAATGGGAAAGGGCTACGTTATTGCAGCTAGTGTTATTCCTACTTAATTGACACCTGAACTTATGTGATATTAAACTTGTTTGTTTCAGCAGATTGCATTTGATGATAATGTGCGCCCTTCTTAAAACCAGTGGCTGGACATGGTTATACATTTATATTAAAGCTACAAAGCAGAAAGTTTTAAATGTTAGAAACATGCTCTAGATAAAAAAAAAAAAAAAAAGGTTTCAATGACCAGAGTTGTGACATGATTTGCTTTTATTGCTATGAACCAAAACTTAAGATATATTTTAAGTGGACAGAAGAGTAGTTTTGAACTTTGGTCAATGTTGAATGTATTTTATAAATGACATTATATTTGCAATGATTATTGTTTATGTGAAATTGTTTTAATTTTACTAAAACTGAAATTTCAATTCTTTTAATAGGTAAAGAGCACAGTTTTAACAGTGATATGTGCAATTATCCAAGTTATAACTCTTGTTTGGTAAGTTTAATTGAATAGATTGGAATTTCATTGTAGAATGAGATTCTTAGGTGACTTAATTATACTCAGCTGATCTGTTGTGATTTGTTTTTGTTCTACATCTGGTGTTAGGGTGGGACACTGTAACATATCAGTCGTTCTCAAATAAGCGACTCTGAAAAACCATTTTCATGTCACTGTAAGTCTTGAGCTTAAGATATGATTATAAATGTGTTTTCTTGTGTGATTTTGTAAGAAAGTAAACACACAAATATGAGACCAGTGTGCAAAAGTCGACAAGTTATTTAAGTTGTATACTTTTTACACGTGTTTGCATCATTTTACATGAAATCCTCGTGTTGTTTTACGTATTTCCAGACTTTTCTACAATTTTACTGGATAAAAACATGTCATAAACATTGCTCCTTTTCTATTTTATTTTGCCAGTTGTCATAATTTGTCATCACTAAATTCACTGTAGCAAGCATTTCCTATTTATTTCACAATCTATGAACTCAGTGCATGGCGATTCATTGTGCTTACATTCTGTACCCTGTAATAAGTATATAATATATATGCATGAAAATGCCACTTCAGTCTATGAAATACTGAGTTGATATTGAATATGATATTTCACCAATTTCATTTACGTTTGTTAGTACCTTTTCTGTGGTTTGTGTACATATCATGATAAATTAGAATATAATGTAAGTCATAATAATAATAAATTCTTTTATTTAGACAGGATAGCACAATTCGTATCCAAGTGACTAGTTTACATTGTGGTCCTGTATAAAACTTGTTCACAGATAAATAAATGAGAGAATAGAAAAAAACCCAGCATTATATAAAAACACATACATAAAATATATACATGATATCACTGAAACACACACACGCACACACACACACACACCTTATTTGTTTGAGTTATAAGTCATTTGTTGGTTAAGCTTAGCACTAAATTCAACATTAAAATTACACAGTTGGATTTACATGTAGATAATGATTTCACTACTAATTTGAGTAAATCCATACAGAGGTTGCCATACTACCACCATTTCAAACATATCTCATTGTGAGTACCATTTCTTTTCATTGATGGACTACCAATATTATGATACATTCTCTAATACTGAGTATAACATTAAAAAAGTAGTGTAATTGTATCAAATGATACCATTGAATAAAAATATTTAAATAATTTAATTTTACATGTGAAGCACAATTTAATTGGTTCATTTGACTTTATAAACATTCCATTGTATAAACAAAGTTGCCATTTAGTCCCCAGTATGACTCCCTGGGAATGACATCACAATATGTTTGGCTGCTCTGTTTCCAGTTTGTTGCTATGACAATATTAGTCTGTGTCATCTAAAATTCATATTTTCTTTAGAATTATTCATCAAATATCAAACATGGTTTACTAAATTAAATTGTAATGAAAGTAATTTTAACTCATCTTAAACAATATAAAGTGAGATGGGACTGTTTATGCTATTTCATAAACTGCTTTATGGTTTATAATGCATGAACTGCTTCATGGTTTGTATTGTTTTTTAAACTGCTTCATGTCTTATAATGCATAAACTGTCCCAATTTACTCTCTGAGTAAAACTTCATTGAAGAAATAATGTAATTTATATTTCACTAAATATATATTATGATTGAAGGACAAAAAACATAAGTAAATCATAAAAAATACCACAGACAAACTCTGTTACCTTAGGACATGCCGTTCATTCATATGGACATATTCATTGAATATAAATTTATGTTTACTGTTTGTGAAAATTGTGTTTTCTTTTCATTGTAACATGTGCAGTAAGTTATATTTCCATTGCATGTTTAACTCCTGTTACCATGATATCCATCTCTAACAGCAAAGGGAGTCATTTCTTATACACTCATCAAAGACGGGACATATTTTGGGATGGCATCGTCTGTCTGTCTGTCTGCCCAGACCTTGTAGGCAAAATGAACTGTAAGCTCCAGGATCTTACAACTTGGAACATTTGATCACCATGATGAGAGGAAGATGCCTATTGTTTTTCAAGATCAAAGGGCCAGGCCATAATAGCATTTAATAGGAAAACCTTGTAGGCATGACATAGACTGAACTATTGGAGCTAGGACCATCAAATATGATACAAAAACTCCTCATTCAAAGGTCAAGGTCATAGTATCACTTACTAGGAAAACCTAGTAGGCATGACATACACTGAAATATTGGAGCAAGGACCATCAAACTTGGTAGATTTGATCACCATGATGAGAGGAAGATGCCTATTGTTTTTCAGGGTCAGAGGTCAAAAGTCAAAGTTATAATATCAGTTAATAGGAAAACCATATAGGCTTGATACAGACCAAACTATTGGGTCTTGGACTGTCAAACTTGGTACATTTGATCACCATGATGAGAAGAGGAAGCCTATTTGTTTTCAAGGTCAAAGTTAAAGGTCATATTATCAGTTAATAGGAAAACCTTGTAGGCAGAGTACAGACCAAACCATTGGAGCTAGGACTGTCAAACTTGTTATCAGTACGATACAAAAGAATGTGGCAGTTTGATGATGGTGATACGAATTACCTTGAGTAAAGTTTTACATCTCATGGCTTAAGAAAAATGCCCTCTGTACATTTGTGATGGATGTATTATGTGTGTTTTGGGTACTCTTGTTCATCAAGAGACATTAGAGGCTTATATGTGACAGTCATACGCAAAATCCTCTTGATATCCAAACTGTGTCACGACTCTGAGCCATGTGAATTGAATATGACCAGACTGTGTGTGATGGCCCTGGATAAATGTGAAGTAAACAGAGCCAAGATGCTGGATAAACTGAAGTACACAATGATATGTATGCTTTGGGCCTTGTTAAACTCTATAATGGAGGGGCAGTTGAATCACATATTTGGCAAAAAGAATGCCTATGAAAGGAAACTATGTTGTGACCCTAAACAATGGTCTCTTGGAGAAGGTTACTAATAATATTGTAAAAAAATTATCCAGGTCATTTTATTATGGAGAAAAGATTGGAAGAAATAAACTTCACATTTGAGTGTAAGAACCAAAGCCATACCAGGCTCTGGTTATAACTTTAAGAAGCACTCTGTGCACCAACAACTTAAAGCTCTCCTAAGATAAGTTTTATTTTACTCAGTTGGACTTGGGACCAGACTCGGTAGCTTAGTGATGTAGTGTTCACTTCATAACCAAGAGGTCACGAGGTGGATCCTGACTTTTGCCAACTTAAGATGTCTTTGTTAAATGCTCGGTATTATGAAGTGAGAGTCACATGTCTTTTGGATATTACCTCAAAAATGAATGTCTTATGTTGAAGCAGGCATTGTATATTAAACAACCCTCACTGCTGCAGCTCTGAGCGCTAGGCATAGGTCTAAATTTAGAGTTCTCTATCTTCATCTTGTGACATCTCCATGTGGCTGAAGAATTCTCAGAGCTGTGAAACAAACAACCGACCAAACAGTTGACCATGAAGGACACAAAATTTCTTCTCATGACTAAGAAACTAAACCACGTATATGACACATTAGTGTAATCTTCTAATGACGTCTTGTGACATTTACATGCATTGTCAGATTGTTTTTACATTTTACAGGATCTGTTGACATGCATTGTCAGATTGTTTTTACATTTTACAGGATCTGTTGACATGCATTGTCAGATTGTTTGTACATTTTACAGGATCTGTTGACATGCATTGTCAGATTGTTTTTACATTTTACAGGATCTGTTGACATGCATTGTCAGATTGATTTGACATTTTACAGGATCTGTTGACATGCATTGTCAGATTGATTTGACATTTTACAGGATCTGTTGACATGCATTGTCAGATTGTTTTTACATTTTACAGGATCTGTTGACATGCATTGTCAGATTGTTTTTACATTTTACAGGATCTGTTGACATGCATTGTCAGATGTTTTTACATTTTACAGGATCTGTTGACATGCATTGTCAGATGTTTTTACATTTTACAGGATCTGTTGACATTCATTGTCAGATGTTTTTACATTTTACAGGATCTGTTGACATGCATTGTCAGATTGTTTGTACATTTTACAGGATCTGTTGACATGCATTGTCAGATTGATTTGACATTTTACAGGATCTGTTGACATGCATTGTCAGATGTTTTTACATTTTACAGGATCTGTTAACATTCATTGTCAGATGTTTTTACATTTTACAGGATCTGTTGACATGCATTGTCAGATTGATTTGACATTTTACAGGATCTGTTGACATGCATTTTCAGATTGTTTTTACATTTTACAGGATCTGTTGACATGCATTGTCAGATGTTTTTTTTTTTTTTATACATTTTACAGGTATGTGGTAAGCTACATCCCAGGTGGACAGAGAGGTCTCAAGTTTTTCTCCAAAATATTTTATACAGCAGCAACCAAGACTGTACAAAATACACTCCCTGTGTGATGTCACTTCTAGATAATCATGAACATTTCTGTTTTATCCATGTCCAAATTGGCTGTTATATTGTACTGTGTAATTATGTAAATATGTGAATGTATGAAAAGTTAGTACTTGTTCACAAGAGAAGGTACAATAAAATTTGTAAGTTGTTGAAATAAATATCACCTCTGTACTATTGAATTATAGTGTTTCATTATAGTACAAGTAATCTGATTCCTACTGGTTTTTTCTCGCATGAAAGGTCCACGACAGCTCTTAGAGTATATGATTACTGTTGTAGCATAACCAATTTCCTTAACTGTGCAGTTCCTTAAAAAAAATTCACCCACCCACCTTTAGCACATTCAATCAACGACTTTAGCACATTAACTCACCCACTCATAGCACACCAATCTCCCACTCATAGCATACCAATTTCCCATTCATAGCACACCAATCTCCCACTCATAACACACCAATCTCCCACTCCTAGCACACTAATCACCCACTTCAAGCACACTAATCACCCACTCATAGCACAATATCATCCACTTCAAGCACACTATCACCCACTCATAGCATTCTAAGTCATCCACCCAGCACACTATTCACCCACACAACAACCACTCACAAGACTCCATTGCCCACTCTTAGCACACCAACAACCACTCACAAGACTCCATTGCCCACTCTTAGCACACCAAACAACCACTCTTAAGATTCCATAGCCCGCTCTTAGCACACCAAACAACCACTCACAAGACTCCATTGCCCACTCTTAGCACACCAAACAACCACTCTTAAGACTTCATTACCCACTCTTAGCACACCAAACAACCACTCTTAAGACTCCATTGCCCACTCTTAGCACACCAAACCACTCTTAAGACTCCATTGCCCACTCTTAGCACACCAAACAACCACTCTTAAGACTCCATTGCCCACCAAACAACCACTCACAAGACTCCATTGCCCATTCTTAGCACACCAAAAAACCACTCACAAGACTCCATTGCCCACTCTTAGCACACCAAACAACCACTCTTAAGACTCCATTGCCCACTCTTAGCACACCAAATAACCACTCACAAGACTCCATTGCCCACTAGTAGTACACTGGTAACGCACTATTCACCCATTCTTAGCATACTAATTGATCATCCACTCACAGCATTCTTAGCATGCTAATTGATCATCCACTCACAGCATTCTTAGCACACTAATTGATCATCCACTCAACATTCTTAGCACACTAATTGATCATCCACTTAGCATTCTTAGCACACTGATTGATCATCCACTCACAGCATTCTTAGCATAGTAATTGATCATCCACTCAGCATTCCTGGCATGCTAATTGATCATCCACTCAGCATTCTTGGCATACTCATTACCCAGTAGTCGTCCCCCTTTCAGATTGTTAAAGGTTTCACTGCTATGTACATGTAAGCCCCAGTTACTGCAGAAAAAGGGTATGTCTATTTTTGTCATGACAATTTCCTACAATAACAGATCTCAGTAAAAACTAAAAAAAAAACTAGAACCCCTGTAATACCTTAAACCCTGAAAAAGACGAAAGTTATGCACTTGGTGTTCGTAATGGATTGTATTGTGAAGACTGAAAAATGTAGGGATTCAGATATTTGTGTCTCCGCATAAATGCCACAATTTTTACAACACGACGAAGCAATGTGGGTTTTATATCTGGTATGATGGCCATACTAGACCCCAAGAGGAAGATGCTGCAAACTACTGCTTACCAAACCTGTCACCAGTTTATTAATACATATACTGAATTACACTTATAACTCAGTCTGACTAAAGCCAGCCCCTCCTAATTCACTTCCTACAATGAAATCAATTGGTAGGGGCTGGTTTTAATCAGACTGACTTATAACGGCAGCAAAACGGTCAATTTTACAGATCTCCTATAATCTTGAAACAACAGATATCATATAAACTGATAAATGATAATGGAAGGCAGGGATTTGCTTTTATTTGATCTTCATTATGATTTACATCAACTGCAGGTCTATAACAAAATTTTACATAAACTACATTTACTTCCCAAAGAGTACATTTGTTATTTTATACTTGATAATATACAGCACAAGAAATGGAAAATTGTTGAGAACAAAAAGCAACTGATTCACAAAAATCTAAACTGTAATTGACTCATATTTTGCACATTTTTTTCTTGGATTGTTTCCGTATACAAATCCCATGTAGGTACGTATGATTTGCAATAATTTGACCAGTTTTACAAAGGATAATAATGAATATTTTGTATAATAAAAGCTGGTTACTGTAGCATACAGAACAGAAAAACATGAAGACACAAGGTGTAATTATTTTACTATGGTATGTACACTAATGATCGAATTTCATTTCACAATAAGCCAAAACAACTTGCACTCTAAACACAATACTGTCAGCTCCACATTACAAGGGAGATAACTGAGATGTTAATATTCTACAACCAAACAAATATTCTATAACTTCTACCAGTATTTAGTGTCCACAAAATCTGTGATGCCATAAAATCACCTATAATGACAATACATAGTAGCCCTTCCTTCTGTCTGCTTTTCAGTGTTTGACGGTTCTCTTCTACCATCAGTCTGTGGTCAGCATCTGGTTTCATAGTGTCCACTTCGACCAATGTATCGTACCCACTTAATAACGTCATGGTCACTGTAGTTTAGTTTTGGTTCGAATACTTTTAGGTAACGAACTTTGAATCCAGAAGGAGCAAATGGAACCTTCAAAAAACATAATAAAAATGCAGTTTGATTGCATCTGAATTTCAAACCAATTCACAAGTTTGATTTTTATTTAACTGACACTTGTATGCATTACATTTTTGTGATGATTTAAAATGTGACCACTTTATTCTTCACCTCTTTAAGACAGAAGACCTGGGCTGCTACTTAGTTTGTGAAGAATACAGAAAAATATACTATCCGACTTACATTTACATGTAATTAGCATATTTTGTTTACCTCAAAGCTCATAGAAATAGGGGGTCTGGTCCACTTTTTTTTGTCGCTGGTGTTCAGGAGTTCAATTTCAGCACTCAGCTGACACTCCTTCATCCCACCCATTCTTTTAATCCTTAATAAAAAAGAAATATTTCAATTTACTGTAAATAAACAAATTTCCAATTTGTACATGTATCTTCAAAACTGTGACAATGAGTAGTGCTTAATCTAGAGCATGTTATTGGCGAGAATGTTGATCAAGACTGTGTCATTCTTAGTAAGCACGCCTGATCAAGATATTATAAGAGAGCACTTAATCTAATTGGTGTCTTTGTTAATGAGCACTTTTGATCCAGACTGTATCAGCAAGCATGTTGATCTTAAGACAGTATGCAACAGGTAATGCAAAATTTTCCTACAATTTAAATTGTTTTGAAAATTACAGGACTTTTTGTTATTATATTAATCTGCTTCTGTTTGCAAATTAAAAAAAAATTTGACCTGTAGAATTTCTTTTTATAAAGGTCACACATTCAGTCTAGGACACCTCCATCAAAATAAAATCAAATACATAAGTTTTCATCAAAGTACTTGTGTGTGTGTGTGTGTGTGAAGAAAATATAGATTTTATGAAAGAGATTACTTTCAAAATCAACCTGTGAAGTGAACGTACATATAGCATATAATCCCACTCCATTCGCTTTGGGTACATATACTTGGAAATTTATGTAAATGTACAAAATCATGACATACATGTAGTTCATTTTTAAGCTTCTTTAATGACACATTTAAGTCCATATCGTGTTTCTTTCACCGTATCTGTCATTTTATGTTTGGCAAATCATTTGTTTAGCTAGGTGGACTCATTGTGTGCTTTTTTATTTTAATCATAATGCCACATGGAGTGGTGGTCTGACTCAGTGACTCTCATCTCCTCACTCCAATCTTTACTAGTGTCAAGCCCATTCCTCTAGATGCATCTCCACTTCACTTCCTAAGCCACATATATATATTCAATAACACATTTAGGATCACAGTCAGTTTCGATATTGGACGATAATATGATCTTGAATTTCCAAAACTCGCACTTTTTTTTTTTTTTTAAATATAACTCTTGTTTGGATCTTACAAACATCTCATCACTTAGTCTCTTCTGCTCCATTGGTGTTTTCTGTATAGTCCAGTACTAGAGGCCTTCTGCTTGCACTTCGAAAGCCTCTGGTACTAAGCTATCGTCCGTATTATCTGTTGCTACAGACACAAGGTGCTTCCAGAATGATAGGTTTTTGGATACTGTTGCATACTACCTTAATTGTGTAACCCTAACCCTGCAAATACTTTTGATCTTAGTCATAATTTTAGTGAACTCACTTGCTCTAAATTACATCCATGTTTGAGAGACACTTGATCTAAATGATCAGTGTTAGCTAACACACTTGTTTTAGAGATAGAGCTTGATCGAGATTGTGTCGGAAGTGAGGACACTTGATCTATATTGTATCACTTTTAGCGAGTGTACTTACTTCCATACGATGGCGTTCTCGCTGGCCTTGTATTTGGCCCGCCCCTTCATGCAGATCACTTGTACACCGCTAGTGTTCAATGGAGTTGGAATGCGTACCTACAATCACAGTTTCATGGGTAGAAATCTAGACAGCCTTCACCTCAGATCTAAAGGTCATGTCAAAGTGACTGATACTGTATCTCTGTTTTATTAAGGACAGAAAAAACTTTCCATCTTCAACAGTAACGTGCTGCAAATTGCAAGCAAGATAGTTGCAAGAGTGGCCTGAAATTTGATTTCATGCTGGCTATAATCTTGCACATAATATGATCAAGTTCCAGCTAAATGAAAACAGAACAAACACAGTAGTGAGTGAGGGAATAATAAGTTGGCAGATTGAGGGTTTAAAATGAAAGCCTGCCATTTGAGGTTCAGAAATTTGTGAAATTGATATACTTTCCTAAACGGGAAGTAATTACTAAGATTTTAACCGATGTGCAACAAATTTATCTATAAATAACAGCTATAAATTTATAATAATATTTAAATTCAATTTTGAAACCTGGTTTTAATTGATTCAGTTAAGAGAATGGTTGTTGGACATTCATTGACCCTTCAAGAATCTTTCATTTGGACTCTTAAGACGTGTAACATGCTATAAATGAAGTGTGCATATTTTTACCTGTATTTGGTGCTCTGGGCCACTTAGTAATTTAGAGTTTGCATTAATCTGTAATATGAACCTATTGCAGCAGGTTCTCAGAAATTCTCACCTCTACTTTCTGGGCCAGCAGGGAAGGCTTGAAGTTCGATTTCACAACGACCTTGACCTCCATCTTTGAACGCCCAACCTCTCTCACAAGCGGAATGACACGGAATGGTAGGCTAATGTCTTTAGTGGTTCTGTATCTGCAGACAGAAGAAGAAAAGCTATATAATATCAACACACAAGATCGACTGAAGTTGGAATATCATTTACATTTAGTGTATTTGTTCCAAAATATTTACATTTAGCACTGTTTAGGGCTTTTCTAATATATTTACATTTAGCATATTTGTTCTAAAATATAAGTTATCATGTTAAAGTATTCAATGTATTACGATCATACTTCACATTTTTCATATCTGATAAATGATGAAATAATTTTTGTAATCACAGTATTGTTTTGAAAATTTTTTAAATATAATCCATTGTAGGAATTTACAAAATGTTGTTTATTGCCTAATATATTTCACCTTGAATTCTACATTGAAGTCTATAGGAAAAGCATGTATTATTAAAATATTTTTTAAAGAAATTGTATTTTCATACAAATTTATTGGATGATCGATTGATTGTTTGTTTTACATCCCATTGAGAATTTTTCACTCATATTGAGACGTTACCAGCTGTAGGTGAAATTTATTGGTAAAAAGTTAAATTAAAATATAAAATATAACAAATCATTTCTGTTAAGGGAAGATAATGCTTCCAAAAAGTTTCAAAGCTTATAATATAGAGGTCGTGTGAATTTGACATATTTCCCTTTATTATCTAACAATAAATATTCACTTTGATTTTAATCTTTCAAAATTGTTCAACCTCCTTTCATTGTACATTAAATACCTTTGCCATTTCGGGAATTTCCACATGCTCACATTCAGTAAACCATAGTATTTAACTATTAGCAACATAATAAACCTTCTAAACACTGGAATGGCTGTACCTCATGAGTTCAAACTCCCCATCAGGTGGAATAAAGCTAATGCTGTGTTCCGTTTCAAACTTGCTGAGCTTGACACACTGGTGGAACTGGCAGTCGTCTATGGCTATTGCACTTTTCCCACTGCTGGTTCTGTAGTAACAAAATTACATTACTGATGCTCGGTACAAGGAAGTAGTGAAATGATGAAAGTCAAGTACAGCGTGACTTACCCTGGTCTGGAGGAAGAGTCCTCCATGTTGCCCCTTCCTCTGCTGTCCATGAGTACTTTATCATTGATTCCAAACTTACACTCTGGCATGCCACTTAGGTAACTTTTCATAACGATTCGTCCGGCCACATGTGCACTCAATACCTGACCTATTGGAGCACAAACAAAACAGTTCAACATTAATGGTATATGGGTGTTAACCCCACTGGGGATCTGGGTTAGAATAAATCCCCAGTACCCCCCTAGCTTGTCGACTAAATGGGGCGGTCCTTTGGATGAGACCGCAAAAACCAAGATTCCATGTCACAGCAGGTGTGACTCGATAAAGATCTCTCCCTGCTCAAAGGCCATAAGCACCGAGCATAGGCCTAATTTTGCAGCCCTTCACTGGCAATGGCGATGTCTCCATATGAGTGAAAAATTCTCAAGCAGGACGTTAAACAATATAATCTATCAATCATATGGGTGTTAATGACTTGCAAAAAGTTACAATTTCAGTTTTCAGAGGTTTTAAATCATATACTGAATTTCAACAAATAATGACAAGTATCCTAAATTTTTACTTGATACAGTGAAAACTGCCTAATTTGACATTCTCTGGAAAAACAAAATAAATTTTGTGCCGGATTGGACAGAGACCATGGATGAAATGACCTATAGGTCAATTCAATAGGTCTGTGATTATTATCTTAAAATTAATACAACCACTACAAAAACCAAGAAATGAAAAGTTAGCAATGTCATGAAAACTATTGTGATCCACATAATATCACATCGTATCGGAGGGTAACCCACAATAATCCATCCTAGCATTAAAGCTTTCTCCAGAAATTAGACAAGATGTATGATTGAATACTGATCTCAAGGATGATAGATTGGGAATGAAAACTAGTTCAGAATTCATAATGAAATAAAGTATACAGGAGTCCAATTCAACACGTCAAACTGCATGTGATGTTTGAACTTCTGTCCTGAATGACACGACTTACCCTGTGGTGACATCAGCAGATTAACGGACTCCAGTACGTCCAGGAAGAGCTCGTTACGACGATACTTGATTCCCTCCCGTCTCCAGCCAATCTGACCTGTCACCTGAGACGTAATCTGACTTGTCTCTTCTTTACTCTGCAATGAATAGATAATTGATAATATACAGAAAGTCAGACCTTTGTAATTAACAATAATGAATATCAGAATATTGATACGAATACTGAGAACTGGTTATACTGACCTGAGATTTGACTCCTTGTTGTGTGATGAAAGTCTTTAGAATGCCTGTGTCTGTATTTTGTGGATATCCAAAATCTAGAATCTCTGAAAATGTGTTAAAACAGTACGCCATTATTAGGTACTGTTATAAATCTGTCATTTGTTTTTATGAGCTATCAATAGTTTTACTAGAATACTTTTTACACACTTAAAAAAATTCATTAATGCACACACTTTGAAATTTGGCAATATAAAACATGTACTGATTTTTAAAACATTGTTTTCCAAGAGTTTTAAAGAGTGTGGGGAAATGTATTGGATGCAATTTGTACCAGGTAAAGAAAAATCAGAAATTAAACAGAACAATATGAAAACAGGAATCCCAGGTAGTCAAGCTTGTTTGTACTCTTTCTGATTCCTTAGTTTTGGTACACAGTACAGAGTGAAAAGATTACCATCTAAAATTTCATAAATCAAGACAAAGTTATTCTTGACATTCTCCTCGGTGATTTTTCCAAAATATGACTGCATAACCTCCACCATTTTGAGTAAGAATTCAAAGACCATGGCAGCATTGACATTTTGTTTGGTGACGGCAGCCAGCCAGATATTCGAGCGCTTGATGTGGAAAAAGCTGGTACGAGCGATGTTGGTCACGGGAGAGCGCACCTGTTGGCGTGCATGGATGACATTAACTCGAAATGCATCGACTGCATTCCTCCTGAAACAGCAAAGAGTACAGAAAATTTGACTAATGTTGTGAGCCACTCCAAAATAATGGAGTCTCTAACCCTGAAACATTAAAGAGCCTAGGGTGTGTAAAGTTCATAGTGTGTGTGTAAAGTTCATAGTGTGTGTGTGTAAAGTTCATAGTGTGTGTAAAATTCATAGTGTGTGTGTAAAGTTCATAGTGTGTGTGTAAAGTTCGTAGTGTGTGTGTAAAGTTCATAATGTGTGTAAAGTTCATAGTGTGTGTAAAGTTCATAGTGTGTGTGTAAAGTTCATAGTGTGTGTAAAGTTCATAGTGTGTGTAAAGTTTGTAGTGTGTGTAAAATTCATAGTGTGTGTGTAAAGTTCATAGTGTGTGTAAAGTTCATAGTGTGTGTAAAGTTCACAAGTTTTCATCATAAATGATATAAAGTTGACTCTATTTGTAAATATGGGAATTTATAAACGAGAGGCAGGTTAAAAGCAATTTCATACAACTCATTTCTAAGAGTTGTCTCCCCTTCCTTCAAAAAACATCAACAGAAATTTTCTATGGGGATTTAAATAGATAACTACTTTATGTACATATTCACCACAAGCTTAGTTACATTCACCTCCCATATCATCCAATGATGAAAGAGCATTTTAATTAAAATCAAAGGCCTCAAGGGTCTTGGAGTCCACTCGTCAATAATTTCCAAAAAGGGAGGGTATATACAACACCATCCTATGAGCTTTAATTCTGAATCTTTAAAGAATGGTAAAACAAAATCTACATGCATGAAGTGTTATGCTTGTTTTGATATCAGTGGAATTTCAAGGTCACAAACTAGTAACAAGAGACATCTACCCACAGAAACTTACATAAGATAAAAGTTGCGCAAACACAAATTTGTACACTAAAAGTCATTCACTGTCCATGCTACCCAACACATCTGCATAAGATGATCATTTACTTATACATGCCAAATATCAATAGCCTACGCAAAGACAAATAGTAACAACCCCGACACAATCAGTAACAGCCCAGACGCAATCAGCAACAGTCCGGACACAATCAGTAACAGCCCAGATGCAATCAGTAACAGCCCGTACACAATCAGTAACAGTCTGGACGCAATCAGTAACAGTCCGGATGCAATCAGTAACAGCTATCAGTAACAGCCCGGACACAATCAGTAACAGCCCGGACGCAATCAGTAACAGTCTGGACACAATCAGTAACAGCCCAGATGCAATCAGTAACAGCCCGGACACAATCAGTAACAGTCTGGACACAATCAGTAACAGCCTGAACATAATCAGTAACAGCCCAGACACAATCAGTAACAGCCATCAGTAACAGCCCGGACACAATCAGGAAAAGTCCCGACACAATAAGTAACAGTCCGTACATAATCAGTAACAGCCCGGACACAATCAGTAACAGTCCAGACACAATCAGTAACAGCCCAGACACAATCAGTAAGAGCCCAGACACAATCAGTAAGAGCCCAGACACAATCAGTAACAGCCCGGACGCAATCAGTAACAGCCTGAACATAATCAGTAACAGCCCAGACACAATCAGTAACAGCCCGGACACAATCAGGAAAAGTCCCGACACAATAAGTAACAGTCCGTACATAATCAGTAACAGCCCGGACACAATCAGTAACAGCCATCAGTAAGAGCCCAGACACAATCAGTAAGAGCACAGACACAATCAGTAACATCCCCAGACACAATCAGTAACAGCCCGGACACAATCAGTAACAGTCTGGACACAATCAGTAACAGCCCGGACACAATCAGTAACAGTCTGGACACAATCAGTAACAGCCCAGACACAATCAGTAACATCCCCGACACAATCAGTAACAGTCTGGACACAATTTGTAGCAGGTGTCAATATAAATTATTCCCTTGAAGTCTTCAAAAATGTACTACACAAGTATGTAAATATGCTAACTCATTTGTTGTTTAATATTTACACAAAGCAATATAGAATTTGTTTATTCAATTTAGATATATTTTCATCATCATCCTATTAGAATATTAGTTTTAGAATTGCCATACCATTTATTTTTACAGAAAGTTATGTAATATTCTCCTAACCCCCTCCTTATATTCATGCTCGATTAATATTATTTTGATAGATTTCATAAGTCTTTCACCATTTTTACTTGGCTACAAATTGAATATATCAAGCGTAACTTTATTAACAAATCTTAAACTCCATGAAAGACATCATGCAGTGTTTTCTTTCATATCCGCGGAGTCTTCTTTCATATCTGCAGTCTTCTTTCATATCTGCAGTGTCTTCTTTCATATTTGCAGAGTTTTCTTTCATATCTGTGGATTCTTTCATATCTGCGGAGTCTTCTTTCATATTTGTGGAGTCTTCTTTCATATTTGTGGAGTCTTCTTTCATATCTGCGGAGTCTTCTTTCATATTTGCAGAGTTTTCTTTCATATCTGTGGATTCTTTCATATCTGTGGAGTCTTCTTTCATAACTGCGGAGTCTTCTTTCATATTTGAGGAGTCTTCTTTCATATCTGCAGAGTCTCCTTTCATATCTGCGGAGTCTTCTTTCATATTTGAGGAGTCTCCTTTCATATCTGCAGAGTCTTCTAACTGTATTCAGAATCTGCTACTGATGCCCATTTTGTTCTTTAAAAATTTTTTGTGAACAGCAATTATTTCAATTGAAGAAAATAATTAACACACATTGCCTGTCAAAGTACATTCAGTTGCATATTCATGAGGATGGTAGCGAAGAGTGCAATTTACAAGATGGATGCAATGACAAGGAGTCAGCTAGCTACACAAGACGGAAAAAATGACAAGGAGTATGAGGGCTGATTGGTATGCTGTGAGCCTCATATGTAAGGGTTTGAAATTTGGCAGAGATATTGCATTATTTTTCAACATAATCAAATCCCCCAACAGCATCTATACACTTTTGCCAGTGATGTTTAAGGGCCTCAATGCCACTTTTAAAGAAGTCCTTTCTTGACCATTCAGAAAGTCTTTCACCGCATGTATGAAATCATCATCTGACTGAAAGCGGGTACCGGAAATGGTCATTTTCAGTTTTGGAAATTGATAAAAGTTTGATGAAGCGAGAACAGGTGAATAAGACAGATGATCAATTAATTTAAAGCAAAATTGTTAATGGCAGCCATGGCATTGACAAACTTGTGAACAGGGGCATTGTCCTGGTGGAACAACACCGCTTTACTAAGTTTTCCACGTCGCTTGAGTTTAATGATTTCCTGTAACTGCCTCAAAAGTGACGCATAGTATGTGTCATTGAGCGTTGTTCCTTTTGGAGATAATCTACCATCAGAATACCATCAGCATCAAAGAAAACCGAGGCCATAACCTTTCCAGCTGATGGAGCAGTCTTTGTATTCGTTGGCGGAGGTGAACCAGGGTGCTTCCATTGTTTGGACTGTTGCTTGGCCTCTGTGATAAAATGATGGACCCACATTTCATCCATAGTAACAAATCTCTGAAGAAGGTTAGTAGAATCTACCTAAAAGGTTTAGATTAGTATGTGACAAAGTGCGCCTGGTGTGCTTCTGATCAACTGTCAGAAGTTTTGGTACCCAACGGGCTGAAAACTCTCTCATTGCAAGATCCTCTAACAGAATGGAATGTACACTTACCAGTGAAACCCCAACTGTACTGGCTATATACTTTCTGTAACTCGCCTGTCAGTCATAAGAATATCATGGACTTTTATTGACCATTCCTGGGGTTGCAAAAGTGATAGGCCTTCCAGGACGGGGGTCATACTCAAAGCTCTGCCTGCCGCGTTTAAATTCCACCACCCACTTTTTTACGGTAGCATATGAAGGGGCATCTTTCCCTAGTGTTGCCACCATATCTATCAGTAAGGATATCCTTAGGTGCTAAACCCTTCTTATGCTCTTTCACCAATTTTGTCCATTTTTTAAAAGTCACTTGCCTTGTTTACTTTAGAGTGCTACCTCATCGATTTAAACAGACCAAATGACACCAGTCATTGAGTACATTGCCTTAGTTAGTCAGGGAAGAGTAGGGCCAAAACAGGACATCAATGCTAACCACCTTCAATACAAGGCTCACAACATATCAATCAGCCCTCATAGCTCATTACACAAGTTGACTCAAAAATACAAAAATCTAATGGTTATCCATTCCGAATGAAGATGCCCTTCTGAATAACTTATATATGTATGTGTATATAAAAAAAAAATTATGTTTTATATGTTCGGTATTTTTTATATGATATGGCATTTTATTATGATGTAAAGTACTTTTGAACGTGTTTTATTCATGAAAAAAGTGCTCAAGAAATTTGGTACAAAATAATAATAATAATTATACACACAGAAAACATAGCACACATTTACAGTGATTGAGATAAGCAAAAGGCTCAATGTGACAAAAGCACATTGCTATGCAGTGTCAATGTGACATTTCTAAAAGTAATGCACCATACGGAAATTATTATATGTCACTCGGAATGAGAGGGAAAGTACATTACACTGTCTTTACATTACATTTCAAGTATAGCTAACCAGGAGCAATTTTTTTTTCAGTCCTAGTCAAAATTTTTGTTTGAAGTTTCCGTGTCATCGGTTTTACTGCCGTCTTCTTCTGTAGTCTCTACTCACTTATTCTAGTTATGAAATTTTACAAATGTGTAGTCTTTCTTGGACAATTTTTTTTTTCTTCTTTTGATATTTTTGTTTCTTTTGTTTTGAACATTTTTTTTCATCTTTGAGCATGTTAGATGTCAATTTAACAATATTAATCAATCAAATACTCTTTAATTAGATATGGAAGAAATTTAAATCATAATCCTGCATGCATTACTATTATTTACAAGCTTTATCGTGATAAAGATAACACTGACAAGGCAATGGTGGACAGCTCAGAGTTTGAAAATATGAATGTAAATTATTTGTACCAGAACAGTGCAGTCTGTTTGATATCTATGCACCATTTTTTACTTTAATGCAACTACGACACATTAATGCTATTCTAATCACTGATTATTTACAGAATAATTTCTATAGAAGTGTGAACATTGAAAGAGAAAAAACTGATTACCCAATGTCATCTCTATATACACGGGATATGAGGACTTCTCCCTTGTGGTTATAGATGAACAGTCCTCCTATCATTTCTTCATTTTCTGTCCTTCCTAAAGAATATAATATATAACTGTAAAAATTGTCTTCACTACATACTGTAAACTTAGATAACTTGGTTCATATAACTCTTCTGTCGACAGCGTCGACTCAGTTCCTGTGATAAAGCCATGTGGGTGGGGCGGGCTGTGTTGAAACATCTATATGCTAATTTTAGTAGTAACATTGAAATCAGATATGGGAATTAATAAATCATTATTACACTATTCGAAATATTTCTTATTTTTTGTAAAAAAATTAATTAAAAGTGTAACATCTTGGCATAAAATGATGCATATTGTAACTGATCTTGGTGAAATTTTCATATGCTAGGCTATCTAATGGAGCTCGATCAGTCAATGCAACGCCCCCAACAAACCAAGTGTTCGTTTACATCCCTAGTGTACTATTTTCACTGCATACAACAAGAAAGATAGATCTAAAATAGTTATAAGCATTGGTTTCCAAATATACACTTTAATTTGTCGGAAAGTAAACTGAAACATTGCTAAATGGTCTCACCTTTTCTATCATGAAGTCAGCCCGGTCGAATGTACTTCCGGTTAGAATAATTAGTGATTCTAAAAGACAAATTTTATGTTAGAAATCCCCGGGTCCTTGTTTAATGGAATATTACGTTGATATCGATAAATGAAAATTAAAAACCAAATAATGTAAAATGATGATGTTTAACAAAATCATTTTTAAATTGTTTAAAAGAAAAAGAACTTTGGCTTAAAATTCCGGATAGGTTTTAATTTGTAGTCTTCAGTCTTGTATATCCGTTAAGCCTCGATTTCGGTCTTTCTAACACGAGGTCGAAACATGCCGCAGGTGACTAAAACTAGCTCTCTGAAATTCTGTTCATATTTCACTATTCATTTTTCTTTCTTGCTAAACTATGGTTAGTTTGTTAGATTTACTTGACAGGATGCATTCTTTTCAGTATTCAAAGGAGTTAGTGTCACTTTCAGACCAGCATTTAGAGGATTTTTTTTTTTAAGTCCCCTATCAGCTGTGCTGAAGGTTTGGGTCTGTAATATTAATTTTCTCCACTGTTTTTGACTTATTTGTGAGGAACAGTGGGAGTAAATTACATTCCATATGGTAAAGAGTATTCATTTTACTTAAAATTAGTTTTAGTTTCATTTTCATCGTTTTGAAAGAAAAGAATAGTTGGGAAGTGCATCATCGTTTATATTATTTCAAACCTATTAACATCAAAGGGACACGTGAAGCAACAAACGTTACCTCTGCTGAAACTAGTCTATTTGATTAAAACGCCTAATTTTACATACATGTATTCACCGGTGTTGCACAATGTCTAGTATAATGCTAAAATCTTTTATTTATTTTTTTTAATTGTATATTAAAAGTTTCTAAATAAATGAGTTTTCAATTTCGCCTTAAAACTGTTCATTGATTTTGACTGTTTTATCTCTAGAGGTAGATCGTTTCAAAGTTGAGGACCAACGGTATCTCTGTTACTTATGAAATACAATATCGTTAAATTATGACTGTGGATTGATTGTTGCGAGGGACTTTTGAAGTGATGGATGAGTAGTAAAGTCATTTCTGAGCTTAACCATGAGTTATTCTGAGCTGGAGAATAAGTTTGGCAAATTTAATAATGAAATTGGACACGAATTGAGAAGGGAATCCAAATGTCGTAGAACAGCATGTGTATTTATACGTAGACACCCCCCCCCCCCCCCCTTTTTTTTATTTTTATTATAATTCATACACCTGTGGTGTCATGTTTTGTAGATATAACCAAGAAGTATTAAGGCTAATGTTGGTTATTTTATGGTTTTATTCAGATATTTTTATATTAGACATGATAATAGCAAAGACCCTATAATAACAAAGAAACATAAGTTTTAGAGAAATCTACAAACATGAGAATCACAATTACATAAAGTCGCGTACAATAAACTATTCACGGCGCGATATACTCTATCAAAAATATGTACAATGGGTTCTGTAAATAATTCAAATTAACGTCTTAGAGACACAAGTGATCATTGCAATTTTGACTGTAAAAATGCAATAAAGTATACCCCTTGCAATCAAAGTTATACATCAACTCTTACATGGTTATGAAATATAATTTAAATAAAGAGTTTATGTACCATAAGATAAAATTAATGAAGCCCCAGGTCATTATAACTCTTCCAAAATGTATTACTGCTCTGGTAACTTTATACTAAAAGTGAAACTATTATTGGATAAAGAAAAATTAAATGACCAATGAGAAAACAGAATTAGATTCTCAGCCAACACAATCGGAATGTTGGTCAACTTTGGTAAATGGAAATTAGAATGTAATTTCATAGGTAAAAAATAAAAGGAATAAATACATGTAGAAAATTGATATTTGTATGGTCACATTTGAGTTAAATATATTACTAAAACTTTCGTTTAAAACAGATTTTTTTAAATTACAAATTGATGCTGAACTCGGTTTCTAGTGTCTGTCACATTACATTTTGTTTAAAACATGATATTTTCAATTTAACAATTTATATATAAACAAAAATAAGGCACAAGCCTTATTTATGTAACAAATTGTGAGCTCTGTCTCATTTGCCACTCAACAACTGGCATTCAAATTTGTGCTGACCATTAGAAATACAAGTTTTCTGTTTAGATTATGTCCATGTCCCTTCAATTTTACAGATTAACATTCATAGTATATTAATAGAAATCATATTTACTAAAATTATATCAGATAGCTTTTCTAGGCTGTGGTAATTTATGTGAGCTCTGAAAATGTGCTTGTGGCTAATACAAATCTTTATTTGTAGAACGTCAAGAGAGCTGGCAAGCAAAAGCCCACAGGGAAGGGCAAAAAAAAGAAGACGAGTTTGCGATACACTATTGACTGCACTCATCCAGTGGAAGATGGAATCATGGATGTTGCAAACTTTGTAAGTGGACGGGAATCGTTAAAGTGGCTAAAATTGACTCAATAACATTAAGCAATCAGGAATTTATAATGGTAAAGCAAAGAATGTTAGTTGGGGAAATTTTATTTATAACTTGCATCAGTGTGTTAATGAATTTTTTTTTATTGATTTTCAACCATTGAATTGAAATGTATTTAAATACAAGTAGGGCTAGGGTTATCTTCCCTAGCCAGGATTAGGGCCATCTTCCCTAATCCCACGTGGCTGCTTTTCTTCCTCCTCAGGAGAAGTTCCTCCAGGAAAGGGTGAAGGTGAATGGAAAGACCGGTAACTTTGGTAACAACGTGGCTCTAGAGAGAAACAAGAACAAGATCAACCTCACCTCCGATATTCCATTCTCCAAAAGGTAGCTTCTAACCCTATTGCGTTTACAATTTAAAGTTTCGTCCTGTTAGAATAAAATAGTACTGTTTTACTTGTTTGGATGATAATGCAATTACAAAAATGAAGAAGAAAAAATTTTTGTATGCAATGTTAGATACCTGAAGTACATGACCAAGAAGTACCTCAAGAAGAACAACCTTAGAGATTGGCTGCGTGTGGTGGCCAACAACAAGGAGTCTTACGAACTGAGATACTTCCAGATCAACAACGAGGATGAAGAGGAAGACGAGGATGAGTAAGCTGGGAAGAATGGTGTGTACAATAAAGTTGTCAGCTCAGTTTGGGTCTTTGTCTTATTTGAACGGGGGAGTGTGTTGCAATGTTTATAGGATTTTGTGTATGGAAATCAGACAGAAAATATGAATTAGGTAGCTTTGATTGCAAAATACTTGTATAGACAAGTTTGATATATGGACACAGGATTCCATTATTGTCACAAGAAATAATAATTGAAACTTTATGCTGCAGGTAGTTTAGAAATGGAGAAAATGCAAACTGCTTGAATATCTGAAGTTGATCATGCCTGAGAGCCGACTCGTCCACGTTGAAATTTTACTGAAGTTGATTATAAAATTGTAAAATTTAACCATTTTGACAGTGGTTTTGTTTTCACATTCCAATAAGGCAAATAATTTAATTGCATGTGTTTCATTTGTAATCTGTGGTAAATATATACAATTTGAAACTAATTGACAATTTTTGTCTTTCATATCCAATTGTTCGTAGGCACTTGCCTTCTTCACCCATCTTTTGAGGACAAAAGGAGAGTTGCATACATGGGAAAGAAAAACATGGTTAACAAACTGAAATGCGACGAGACGCGCAAACATTGGAGAAAATTACGTTTGAGCAAATATATGTTCATAAGGGAGGGAATTTGCCATTGTACCTGAGGCTGAAACTTTTAAAGGGGTGTCCAATGGACACGATTTGAACTGAAATTTTTTTCCCCCAATTTTTAATGTATTTACTGTTTAATTACAGTATTTCTAATGGTCAGCCAAAAAAAATAATCGAAAGTCAATTGTCAAGTTGCATGTGATCCAGAGCTCGCAGTTCCATGTATGTAAACAAGGCTCTTGCCACGATTTTGTTTACAGAGGTTAAATATGTGGGTAAAAGTTTCGATGAAAGATTTTTTTTTTTTTTGAAATGTACAAGTTAACTCTGCACACATTTAAATATTTCTTGGTGACAGTCACATCTCATTTTGGTTTTAAACACATTTTCTGTTGAGTAAGCTACTTGTAAACAAAGAACATGACACGAACCTTGTTTACATAGCAAAGAATTATGGGTGCTACATGTCTTGTACAAAATTTAAGGTATATTATTACATGTATGTAGGAATTTGCCTTCGTCAATTCAGAATTGGATCTTCGTAATTTAAATTTAATATCAAGAAAAGTTTTTCTTTATCAGATAAATAAACGAAATTACTCGCTTTTGAATGTATAATTTAAGTAGTTAAGTTCATTTTTACCCTACTATGCTAGTGGAGTATGGGCAATATAAAACCCGGAATATGTAATCGGACGAATTCATTTGACGTGTGCATCCAGTTTGTGAAAATAAAAATCATTTGTTGATTGACGGAGGGATTTGTCCCCAAGCGTAACATCATTACGTCAATAAGGAAGTGAAAAAGAAATTATTGATGTAGGTAAACAACTTCACATTTGAATTGAATTTTCTTTCGTCAACATGTTCGTGACCTTGAAGGAAGCATCTTGAGTGGGTCCTCGTATAGTCCAGGTCACGAGGCCTACATGGATCTTTACAGCAAAGACATTGCTTTCGTGATGAAGCTCTCGTTTCGATTATGAAATTGTTTGATGACGGAAGTTAGATTTTTTTTTACTTCTATACATACACGGGAAGCTTAAATTTTTTTTCATACCCCCTCCCTTTCTAGTTTTAAAGGGTCTTTTCGCACGAATATCCCCGGTGCTTATCTTTAAGGGTCGGGGGATAGGTGGTAACTGCTCCGACAGTCAGGGGATGGGGTAGGATGACCGCCGCTCAGACAGTCGGGGGATGGGGTAGGATGACCGACAGTCAGGGGTGGAGTGACCGCCGCTCCGACAGTCAGGGGTGGAGTGACCGCCGCTCTGACAGTCAGGGGATGGGGTAGGATGACCGACAGTCAGGGGTGGAGTGACCGCCGCTCCGACAGTCAGGGGTGGAGTGACCGCCGCTCTGACAGTCGGGGGATGGGGTAGGATGACCGTCACTCAGACAGTCAGGGGTAGAGTGACCGCTCCTCATACAGTAAAAGGATGGGGTGACCACTACTCAGACAGTCACGGGATGGTATGACTTTCGCTCAGACAGTCAGGGGTGGAGTGACCGCCGCTCAGACATGAGGTTATAGGATACGCAAGATTTTGGATGCATCAAAGGAAGTAGAGTTTTGCACCTGAAGTGTGAATAGCAGAGATTCAAAGGCGAAGGAGCAAAAACACGGAGATTCAAAAGCGCAAAGGCGAAGGACGACATTATTCCTTCATTTCTTGCACTTTATCCTTTTGCTCCTTATTGAACTCTTCCAGTGACGTAGCTAGCCTTGAAATGAAGTGTACGCACAATGACAAATCCAGAATAGGCTGGGGGCCGTATTAAGGCCCTCAGTGGGTACAGGGCAAAACCATGGTGAGGGCCCAGGGGGCGAAACCCCGGAAGCTTATGGGTTTTAAGGCTTATTAGGTTACATTTATGGGTTTTTCTAGCTATAAAATCATGCATAATAAAATGAAAAATTAACAAGTTTTTGCCCTTGTCAAATTGATGTGTTCGCCCCGGCATTTTGGCGTCAATGGTAGCTACGCCACTGATCTGGGCTACATCTACAAAGTTTGACACTGAATAAAGGTTCTTACAAGTAGAAAATAGTCCGCAAAAAGACTATCTATCAACGAGTAGAAAATAGTCCGCAAAAAGACTATCAACAAGTAGAAAATAGTCCGCAAAAAGACAATTTCTCTATATATCATATACTATAGGAATGTAATATCATTTCACTAACAGGTGTCACTTCGCTTGATCAAGCGTGGAAGTTTTTGGGGTGAGGCTTCTCGTAGATTTCAATGAAACAAGATTTACTTCTGTTCCCAGCAAGTGATCAATCACATTGAAAGAATAGCATAGTGTGGTCATCCAAACTCACTTTTATTCAAACCATATATCACTCAGTCACACAGTGATATAAAAATTTTCTCACTGTTCTCCATGCGAACATATACACCGTTTCTGGAGTGATGGAAACGGTGAGAGGCACCTGATTTGGTCTGGAGCTTCATTAGTACGTCATGCCCCCCCCCCCCCCCCCCCCCCCCCTTTTCAGTCGAACGTTTGTTCTACACATATTTCTTTATCCAAATGTGTGCATGTTTCATTAAAGGTGACTATATTACGGTGAAATTCCTTTAAATTTAGCAGTTATGTACTATAAACCGATCGTATTAGTTTGAAATAAAATCAAATAGGGTTACCCCACATGTTTGTATATATTTACAGTAAGTACCTTAAAGAATGTGATACCCAGTCGTATCGTAAATTGTATAATTATAGAACTATCAAACAAAATTTGTTTTAAAGTACACAGACTCGGAGTATGCTTTTATTTTTCGTCTTGGGGTCGTGTTATGAATTTTGTGTTAACAAATAAAGTCAGACACTTGAATTTGCGGACATTCACGTATCAGGGAATTATTTAGGTCACAACGCGATATAATTCATATTTCACCTTGAGCTCAAAATGTTTTTCTTTAATGGGTATTCTTGCTTTAACCCATTAATTCTTGACAGTGTCAACATGTTTGTGAATTAGTTGATTGCACGATTGCATGTGAAACGGCAGGAATCAGTGAAGCGTGATTGGTGCAATATAACAGGTGTTTACTGCATTCCATGCAGTACATATGTGACGAAGGTCATGTCTATTTAGATGTCGATAGATGGTTTACCATGACCTAGATTTAGAGTCACGTATTGACGGGATTGTAATAAAATGTTATAGTTCTTTTCAGAGGTCATTCATGGAGACTATATACAACAGGATCGAATAGTGAATGACTAATCAGTGGCAGATCCAGGGTCCCTCATGTTAAAGTAATCGCCAAAATGCTCAGCCATTGAGATGCCACATCTATCTATCTGTGTGTGTGTGTGTGCGCGCGGGCGCGCGCGCATTTATATACATAAATTAATATAAAATTTGTATATTTATATACAATTCTGTACATTTATATACATGAACTAATGTGAGATCTGTACATCTATATACATAAACTAATGTAAAATATGTACATTTATACACACACCTGTACATTTATATACACATCTGTACATTTATATACATAAACTGGTGTAAAATCTGTACATCTATATACATACACTAATAATGCATTTGTACATTTATTATATACATAAACTACTGAATTTGTACAGTCATATACATAAATTATAATGAATGTGTACAGTCATATACATAGATTCTAATCTTATATTCATAAAATAAGTATTGTTGAAGACAGGCATGGATTCTATAAGAATGTCAACAGTAACAGATCTGGACAGTAACAGATCTGGACGGTAGGGGTGGGGAGGTGATTAAAGGTCACAACTCCTACTTGGGTCGGAAAATTTTAGCTTAAAAAAAGGCTGCAATCCCTCCTCTTTGTTTTAGTGAATAACCGGAAAAATGTCATATAATTTCCGCCCCCAAGATCTAGTTTCGTCCAATTATAACCGTCCACACCACAGATCCGTTGATTTACGAGATGAAAAATCAGAGATGGACTGTTAATATCATATTGCAATTTTCATTACATGACCGTACAAATAATGATATTTTGTAACTTTTTAGCACACGTGGGTGATTGAGATTTATAAATGCACTCGCTCTCTAGGTTAAAGATTCTTGATTGGCTCAAACCATGTATAATGACACATGAGGTATACACATACATACATACATACACACACATACATACATACACATACATACATACACATATATATATATATATAAATTTCGTAATGTAGTAAATAAAAATACTCTGTGGGTGTGTTTGTGTGTGTGTGTATTTATGTGTGCATTTGTTTGTATTTGTGTGTGTCTCTGTGTGTTTGTATATGTATGTGTCTGTCTGTGTGAGTGTATGTCTGTGTTTGTTTATGTGTGGCTGTGTGTGTGTTTGTGTGTGTTTGTTTGTATGTGTATGTGTCTCTGTGTGTTTTTGTCTGTGTGTGTCTGTGTGTGCCTGTTTGTGTTTGTCTGTGTGTGTGTGTCTCTGTGTGTTTGTCTCTCTATGTGTGTGTATCTGTCTGTGTGTTTCTGTGCGTTGTGTATATTTGTCTGTGTGTGTGTGTCTATGTGTGTATGTATGTGTGTGTGTTTGTCTGTGTATTATTATACTATTTATTATTATTATACTATTTTATGTATGTGTGTGTGTTTGTATGTGTGTATGTGTGTGTACGCGCGCGCGTGTATGTGTATGGGTGTGTATATATGTGTGTATGTGTGTGTACGCATGTGTGTGTGTGTTTGTCTGTGTGTGTGTGTGCGCGCGCGCGTGTGTGTGTGTACACTTCGTAAAGGCATAGGGAAGACAGTACAAGTGAAATAAATGCACAGCAATTAATATTTAGATAAAATGTATATTTTGGATTTGACATGACAACAAAACACTTATATCACAATTTAAATTCACATTTGATGTGGATATGGAACTGTATCTGGTATAAATTGAGATGCCCTAGTGATATAATTTGAAACTCAGAAAATCTATTATGACTAAACTATTACTTCAAATCACATTAGGCTAGGGGTAGTTGTTAATTCCACTTTCAAGTGAGGACCCTCTAAAATTATGGTACATACTATTCAAATAAAGTATCAAAAACAATTTTTGAGATCGGACCCCTCTAACCCCCCTGTACATGCCCCTTGAAAATCCGCACCCCCATTATAACCCCCCGAATTACTATTTTCGGTCTAAAACTCATATAAAATGGTTAAAAGCATTTTTCTTTCAGTTTTTCAAATGTATATATACTGAATTAGGAGTTTGTAAAATTCAAAATGGCGGGTTTTCAAAATGGCGGCCAAAGAAA
Source organism: Ostrea denselamellosa (assembly GCA_024699665.1). NCBI lineage: Eukaryota > Metazoa > Mollusca > Bivalvia > Ostreida > Ostreidae > Ostrea > Ostrea denselamellosa. The sequence goes on from JAMZEH010000039.1 coordinate 146,413, forward strand.
CCAGAGAAAAATGCTTGGCGAGAGCTTCGTCGACAAACAATGGGCAAAAACTATGGAAAGGAGGCATCGTGATATGCAGGCCTTGGAGAAAATGAGAGCTAAGTCTGAAACTGAAAAGCAGTCACAAGCTGGTTATGCTTTACCATCAGATCATGATGATGATGATGGTGAAGTAGAGTTGCCACAATCTGACAGAGAATATGAACCGGAGGAAGATGAGCAAGAAACATCTAATAAGAAAAAGCGCCGTAAACTAGATCCTAGGCAAATTACATTTGATGAAGATTTAATGCCAAAGCAATATCAGCATATCAGGCTCAGCATAAGAAAAGTTCGTCCTGAAGTTTATGAGTCTATAGACCATTTGAAAAGCTCTTATCACATGTCAGAAAATCAAGCAGAGGCTGCAGTTGTCACAGTAGCAAATAAACTCTTCGGAAGACAATGGAAAATGCACATAGAATCAGAAGAATGCATTGATCTTGATACATTACCACAAGCAAGTAATGTACGACAAGTTGGTAAAAGCATTGAAGCCTTAGCATTGACTGAAATAGTGAGAGAAATAATGCAATCTGAAGACAAAGTTTCAGTAACCTACTGCGATGATGGGTCTAAGAAACAGGGGGCGGGATCGTTCTCTGTTCAAGGTTTCACAATAAATCGAAAGTACAGACCGTTGCCCACATTAGCTGTTGCAAGCGAGACTAGAGATAATTTAGCCGATCTCAAAATCGCCGTACTAGACGTTCTATCTGCTGCTAGTGGGGTTGAAACTAGGACTCTTTTTGAGAAAATCGACTTTATAGTAACAGATCAGACTTCTCACAACTTTGAAGTGGAGGGAATCGTGGCAGAGAAAGTGGAATCAGAGCATACTCCTTCTCACCTATTTTGCAATGTCCACCCTTCCCTAATGTTCAATCGCGTAATCACCAAACAGTGGGCAGAGATGGAAGATACTATTGGGCGAGATAAAATATACTCCAGCTTCCTGGTCAATGCTACAACCAATTCTACAAGTGTAACTGAGCAAGCTTTGGATTGCTTGACAAGGCAATATAAACCACGATTATGACCATAAGCCTTGGAACAAGTCAAATGAATTTGACTCTTATATACACCCAAAAAAGAATAAGTCCGTGACACTTAAAGATGAAAGATTCAACAGACTTACTCTCACGTGTGCAGTTTCAATATACCATCTAGAAGATGTAAATGAATTTTTGGCAAAATTTGAACACGTGAGTAACCAATTAGCGTGTATAGTGAGATGCTTTGGTGAGTTAGCTTTCCTGAAGATATTATACGTGTCGGGTGCTCTGCTTGGTTTGCATTTAATAGAGCCATTTCTATCACTCACAACATCCACTTCAACTACTTACTCTAAACTGATTCCTGCCTTCAAACAGCTTTATCAGGATTTGACTACTACTAAAGCAAGCGCTTTATTGAATCTAAACATACCAGCGTTTAAATTTGTTTCACAAGATCGGTTCAATGCTACAAAGTATGACAATGATATTTGTGAAGCGATTGAATCATGCCTTGTAGATATCACTTCTCAGGTGGAGAATGTGATTGATATGTTATTACCAAAGTTGGCAGAATCTTTCCAGAAACAGAAAGGTGACATTTTCAGTTTCGGCGACTACGATGAAGCTTGGACTCATGCTCTGGCACATATGGACTCTGCTAAACTCGAAAGTGCACCGATCCATAATCTAAACGCTGAGCGGAGTGTCGGATTTATAAATTATGAACTCGGTAGAAGAGGAGCTAAGCAACTAGCTAGTGCGTCGTCTTGTCAGGTGAAAGCTAAGTCTGCAGATCTAATTGAGAAATGTCCTAGTGGTTCCTATGTGCAGTATAAAAAACTAGCAACGAAAGGTGGTAAGATCCCAGAAATACTTACAGCATGGAAGCAGCATCAAGATGAGCTCACGAAGCAGGGACTTGATAGTAAAGAAATTGCTAATGTTGCACTTGACCGTCGTCGAAATAACGACTTTGATTCTCTGAAAAGTCAGGGTGGTCCGTTCACCACCAGTAGTCAGGTTGATGAGTATATTGCTGACGATAGCATAAATACAACTGATAAGAATAAACGGATGTATCTAGAAGTGAGGTATGCAAGAGATACTGCACTGTCCATACCAAAAACAAGTGATATCTTCCGTCTAAAAAAGGAGTATAAAAACCTAGCTACAGAAATTTATGTGAGGAACATCAAAGTTTATCTAGATAATGTGAGTTGTAAAGCTGATGTGTCGATGGATGATTTTAATAATGCCATTAGAAAACTGAGTAAATAATATAATAAAATGAATATTGACAGAAATAAATCGTTTGTTGTGTAAAATAGTTATTGTGTGTTTATAATTTATAATGTGTTTATAGTTTATATTTGGTCTATAATGATTTAGATGTGAATTTTGTGAATTCTATTCCAGATTTCAGATAAAAGCTCTATATTTAGATAGATTATCTTTCTTTTGAAATTAGACGGACCTATCGTATTGACATTAGATTTGCTCAAATGTAATTTTTAAGCTCATAATCGAACTCAGTGACACCAAGAACCTATAAATAGACATATTACAAGCCAGGTTTACTATAAGGCTCTAAAAGAATCAAAATGGCGGCCATTTTGGCCGCCATTTTGAATTTCCGCCATTTTGGATTTAGCAAATATATTCTAAACTCCTAATTTAGTAGATATACACTTGAAAAACTGAAAGAAAACACGCCTTAAGCCATTTTATATGAGTTTTAGACCAAAATAGTAATTCGGGGGGTATAATGGGGGTGCGAATTTTCAGGGGGCATGTACAGGGGGGTTAGAGTGGTCCGATCTCAAAAAATATTTTCTTGTAAGATAAGTACCCCATATACCATGATTTCAAAGGGTCCTCATATAAAAGTTCGAAAAAATGCAAAATAACAACTACCTCTAATTAGGGCCCTCTGTGGCCGAGTGGTTAGAGCATTGCGCTTAAAATCACAAGGACTCTCACCTCTAGTCGACGCGGGTTCAATTCTCGCTTGCGCCGATATATGTGAGAAAGTTTGCCAGTTTAGTTTCGGAAGGTCGGTGGTCTCTTCCCGGGTATATTGTTTCTGGGTTCTCTCCTCCACCAAAAAAAAAACAACAAAAACCCAGGACGCTACCAGATAACTGAAAAATTGTTGAGTGTGGCGAAAAACAACAACAACAATCAATCAATCAAAACAACACTTGAAACGTTTGGCATGTAGACAATATAATAAACATAACATTTAGCATCTAAACATATAGTTTTCTAATTTTCATTAAAGCAGTACATGTTTGCCCTGAATACATAGCTGTTCAAAGAGTGGGGTATCATGACAATGATTGATGTACGACATTTCATTTAAATATTACTCTTTCTTTAATTACGTGGATAAATCAAAAAAGGCATTTCTTCATTCCGAAACTGCTTTTATTTGGGTTTTTGGTTGTTTTTTTTTTTGGGGGGGGTATTTGTTGGAGAGAGAGAGAGAGCGAGAGAGAGAGAGAGAGAGAGAGATCTGGCCTTTCGAAGACCAATCACATCTAAATTGTGTATTCACCTTTCAATCTCTGATTAATAACAACAAACGTCCAGTTTACAGCGTAGAGAGTCCACACGTTTAAAAGACTTTGAATACATTCAATGCATTGATTCATAAAACCTTCTTGACCACAAGGTATACTAAGATATCTATAAATAAAACGGTTTTATTTTCTAAATATAGCTTGGCCCAGTACGAGGTATCATTCTCGTAACTTCAGCATTCGTAGGAAAACGCCCAGTTTCTCTGTGGAAATGAACTTTTCAAGTTAAGAATTCAAATGAACATATTCGACTATATATCTTAATTTTCAAAGCCCTATATTTTACGTCCATAAAGTGAAACAGGTATAACACATTGACTTATAATATAATAATTAAATTGCACATTGATTTTATATCGTAGGTACTGTAGAATTGGGGAATACCCGTTGCTGCTCCCCGACATATTTCGTGTGATTTCCATGTTAAACAATACATCTGCATATTAATACGAGATCATAAAACAGAACAATTTGTGTGACACGCTGACAATAATAAGTGTTTGGTTGTTTATTTCTTCTTTTACTTAGTTGATTTTTTTTCTGACACCCCCACCCCCACTGTGAAAAACAAATCCTACATGTTTAACACACTAGTCTCTTCACTAGTTAATTTGTTTCGTTGGAGACAGCCTCACCCACAGCAATATAAACTGTTATTGTAAAAAAAAAACTAAAAAAAAAAACAAATATGTGATATCTGGTCATTGGCTTGTGCGTCATCAAGGTCGCTTCTAGATTATGCCAGTGCGTTCCCAACTTATCGAGTAAACAACAATGTGACGTCACAACAATACTCTAAAAATAGCGAACTCGTATGACTATCCAATCAATGCCTTCGGTTCTAATTTAGTGTCGAGCGCAAATAAGATGTAAATAATGTCGACCTAGAAAGTGAGTCAGTTTGTTGTGAGTTTTCATAGTGATTAGACGGCTCAACTGAATGAGTGAGGAAAATTTAAGTATAGTCAAGACAGCGGAAGAACCAGTAAGTACTCAGTGGTGTTTTATTATGGTAAATGTGAATGCTCGCGACTGTCACTGATAGCATTGCACAGTACGCCATTACAGCTGGTTTTTGTTTACAAACATTGAAGATATGAGAGCCGTTTCCTCTTATTAAACAATGTTATTAAGCATGTCAGTCGGATATGTTGATATTTTATTACTTAGCTTAACTTTGGGGGGGGGGGGGGGACAACTGTGACGACTTCCATGTATTTTGTAACGGAGTGTGTTGCAGTGGATTGAAGGTATTGCCTTATAATTATAGTGAAAGTAGGATATGATGTGATTGCATAAGCGTGTGAAACGCAGTTTCGGGAGCGTTACAATGTATATACACATGTATATTAATATAATGGTGTCAGAAATAATGAAAAGGAGGGCGTATATAATGGTGTTTGTGTAATATGAATCAATTTTGAAAGTGAAAGTGGGCAACCCACGGGTCACTGTTCTCTGGATAACTGTAAAGTAAGCAACTTATCCAAAGTTTTAACTCTGTGTGGCGATAAATTTATGACACGTGTATTTTCTTACTGATTTTTATGGAATGGACTATTTTGTCAGCTGTAATGCAGTTAGTATTGGAGTGATTTCACAGCTATGTCCACGTTTAACTGATAAGACATCGATTTTGGCCACGTGTGGGATATCGATTTTATTATCATTCACGTATAGAATGAATTGATAATGCATATTTATATTGCATTCAAATTTACAAACATTTAGATGTTGTATCTTCCATTCTGGTATTAGGGGGTAAGGGTGTACGTAGCCGTACCCCTGAGTCTTAATGAGTTACAGAACTGTGTAGACTTGCTCAGGTCCGTGTGTTGATTTTAGGGGAAATAAATAGTGCAGTTGCTCTCTTCATGTCCTCTATGAAGAATGGTAGAAAGCAGTCAGTAAACCTATTTTTTATAACAAACCTGGAGACTTCTGCAAGTGTATGGACTAAAGGACTACACTTTTGATGTTTCTAAGGCTTTTCAATTTGTGTGTGTGTGTGTGTGTGTGTGTGTGTGTGTGTGTGTGTGTGTATGTGTGTGTGTGTGTGTGTGTATGTGTGTGACTTGTGTGTGTGGAGTGTATGTGTGTGTGTGAAAGAGAGAGATCATTATAATTAACTGTGTAGATTTAATAACTTTGTTATCTTGCATCATAAAAAGGATATGAAGAAGATGCCGACAGACAGACCTCAGAGGCGAAGTGGCAGGGGTCGACCAGGAAGGCGGGGCAATAAAGTGGATGTGAAAGTGAAACTAGAAAGAAGCCGCCAGAGCGCACGTGAGTGCCGTGCGCGTAAAAAGCTGAGGTACCAATATCTTGAGGATTTAGTCAGCAACAGAGAACAAGCTATCTTCAAACTGAGAGAAGAACTTGAATTGGTGAGTTATTTTATTTATCAGGAATTAAATATTTCTTTAGATGAAATATTAGTTCAGACAGGTTTTCAGAATTAGGAGGGGATCTATATAAAATTCTCTCTCTCTCTCTCTCTCTCAAAAAAAAAAAAAAAAAGAAAAAAAAAGAAACAAGTCTGCATCTCATGTAAATACCCCCCCCCCCCCCCCCCCCTAGTTGTGTAGACAATGTTTTTGATTTTTTTTAACCATTATATTGTAATGATGTACTCTGTAAAAGTTAAATTGACAGAGTATTACAGTATGATTACTCTTGTATGACGCTTGTGTTACTGGCCTTTCAAGGTCAAATTCTGTAACGGCGGTGCTAGGTAGATTATATCTGTACCGCATACAATGGTGAGAGGTTTTAAGGGGTATTTACAAAATAACATTCTAGTTTATGAGGGCGGATGTCTGCTGACTTCATTAACTGGTGATCATTTCCTTATTATTGTTCAAGAAATCGCGTCGGTCGCATTGTTTACAATCTACGTTCATGTTTACAAGCGAAAAAAATTCTCGACGGGAGAATACAACTTGTTTACAATCAGACGCCCTCATTAAACGTTACGCCAGAGTTATTGATCTGTGGGAGGTTTCCGGCTGGTACATTCTCGATTTCTTCTTTCTACTCCCAGTCACGTCCACGATTGTTTCTTGAGGTGAAAATGATCAGAAATTCACAAGACTGAATTATAGGGTTTCCTTGTAACAGTGGGAAAGCACTATCATTCCAGAAACAGCGGGTCTTCTCGCGTGGAGAACCATTCCAAAATAACGCTCGTGAATTGTTATATCATTCACGGAATTGCTGCATGATTTCAATAAAAGTGAGTTTAGGTGACTTTCAGTATGATTGGTCATTAAGAACAAATGTAAAACCTATTTCACAGAAATCATGAATCGTCGGTAGCTACGCTGACTGAGTCCGGGGTTATCTACTTTACCTATGACGTAATGTGAACGGAGACAATAGGCGTGGTTTGCGACAATTTGAATTCCACGAGAATTTGCACGCTCGATCAGGGTAAACTCTAACCCTAACCCTGGAAGTGACTGTTATTGGAGCAATAGTATTTAGAATTTTACAACATTCAATTCATGACCTTCTGGTACACGTACAAGTAATTTTACTGAGAAAACCTTAGAGGTTTTACACCCCAAGAGACACCACGATACTGTTGTTTTACTCTTCATAGTCAAGCAAATTATATAACATAAAACAAACGTTTCACAAACGTGGATTCCTTTATCGGCAAATTTATTTTTTTCATTTTCCACTATAACCCAAAACCCACAGTATTGAGATTCCAAACTTAACAAAGGTTATATTTCTTATCATTTACTGTCTTTAGTATAAACAGTACTGCATAGATCTTGACCAAGGAAAAATCCCTGAGAAATTATTGAAAGACTTAGCAAATACGAAGAATAAAGTGGAAAGTTCAAGTCCGCAACTTATTCCCATGACTACATCAAATGACAGTGCAATGACAACCTCAAGTGTCGAAGAAGTTTTCGAAATAAATGAGGATGTGTACCGCCACTCTATCTCTGATGCTGGATGTTTCAGCGGAGTTCAGCCTTCTAGAAATCCTTCCATAGATCTGTTTTCATCAGTTAAACATTCATCAGGAGACTGTCACGTGACGTATTCAAACTATACCAATTCATTATCAAGTAATCTTCACTATCCTTATGAAATCCACGTCGGAGGACGAAGCCTTTTGGACAGGCAGCTCGAGTCGGACGATCAGTTATCTTCCTTTGTTAATACAGACCGTGAAGGCCAGGGACTTGTTGCGGATGCACCACACAAGGATTCATTCACTAATACAGCAGCTTTAGAGAAATTTCAAGTAGCTGGAGGAAATCTGATCCCTCCAACCACGACACAGAGCATGAGCAAACTGAGGGAAAACGTCTCGTTTATGTCGCTGCTCCAGGACTCGGGTGCTGCACAGGACGGTGATAGAGACGTCTTCGTGGAGTCCGGATTTTCCATTCCCATAGTGACGTCATCGGACGGGAGTCCGTCGGTTGCTTTAGTGCCACATACGCCGGTACTTCCGACAATTCTAGAGGAAATGACTCTGTGAACTCTTACACGTAACTTACATATACAACAGTGCTACTAAACTAAACAGTGATATATAGTGAGAGTATTCTACACCTGATTCATTTTCATTCTGGACTCCAGAAGATTATTACACGTGGTGTGATTAAATTAACTTGTTACGCACACAAAGTATGTCCTCGCCATCATTGTGATTTTATACTAAAGGCCAGTTTTCTGATAATGTATATTAGTTATTGTATCAGCTGAATGCACAACAGATACGCAGAATGTTATATATTTAAAGATTGTCATGTGTAGATTGCTATTTATTTAGCTAGGTGCTCGTAATGAGATATTATTGAATGGAAAAATATTAACATGTTGCTGTTAACAAACATTCCTTAAAAAAAAACGCCAACAGGTTGTTGATTAAATATTTTAGCCACTTGTCAGGGTGGTCATTAATTCACTTGTTTACACGTCAATAACTCGATACGTGTTATAATTGTGTATCTCACGGCGTGTTTAAAGTGTGTGTTACATGTACTCGTATATCACTGTTACAAATCTGACGTCTTATTTGCTCAGAATTGATAGTTCTGCATTAAGTGCTATTCTATTTTAACACTGGCATTTAGTCAGTTGCAAATGTTTTTACTTTTCCAATATTCATGATGGCAACGGAGTACCTTTTTTATTTAATCTCCAGAACAGGCAGCAAACGCATATAATTGTAAATGCTAGTTACCGGTATTTTTTTTTCATGATGTGTCATGACGTCAAAGGATAAGTTGGGATGGAGGCAGCCCTGTCTCACAGAAAAAAAAAATATCAAATTTGCAGTTATTTACGCACACATAGTAGGTGAATTTTTAACACCATTTGGAAAGTGTATTGGAACTGCAATGTTATTCAGTACTGAAATGTTATTAGTTTGTTTTTCATACATGTCGAGACATGTACTTTCATGCTAATTATTGTATTGCATGGATATCTCTATACATTAACCATGCGGGCGTGGTTTTGTATTTTTGATAAATAGGAAAGTTTTACACATTTTGCTGTTGCAAATGCTTTATATATCCCAATGTTGATCCAAAATTTGAAATCAATTGTATTATAGGGCAGAATGATACACATATATTAATATATGATATATTGCCATTGTTTCAGTTCTTGTATTAATAAATTCAGCAAATGAAGTTATCTTTTGTTATTTTTATTATACCATGCAATGAATCTCTTTTTGGCGACTTGTTTCTTTAGTACTTATACTATCGTTCCACTGAAAGTGTCACGTGGCTTGATCGAGCGTACAAGCATTTGGGAGAGGCTTCTCGTAGATTTCAATAAAACGGATTTTACTTTTATTCTCAGTGACCAATCACATTGAAAGAATGTCATAGTGTAGTCATCCAAACTCACTTGTATTGAAACCATACAGTCAACCCGTGGGTAAAATTTGCATGCTCGGTCAAGCAACGTCAAAAGCTGTCATCGGAGCGATACTGTCTGACCATTATACTGTCTGACCATTATACTGTCGTTGCAATAACAGCGATCGAGTACGCAAATTTTGAGGCGAAACTTCTCGTGGATTTCAATTAAAAAAGGCTTTAGACCATTCACATTGAAGGAATGGCATATTGTGGTCATCCAAATTTACTTTCTTTAAAACCACACTGTCAGTCATTGAGTGAAATTTGCACACTCGATCAAACAGAAGTGACACGTCGTTATTGAAACGATAGTACATGTATACAGATCAGATTGCAGAAAAGTCGATCGTGAATTTCATATGGAATTTTACACTGCACTGGCTTTATATAGAGCAAAAGTACCATACATAATTCATACTTGCTATAGTATTTAAGGAATAAATTTGGCTGCAAAGTATGCAGTTTGAATAGCATTTATGACAAATGCAATTTCCACCTATCTACAACACTATGTTGTTAAATACTGTCCTTGTAAATTAATTTATCACTATGCTTAGCAAACAACTTTTAAACAGTTTTATAATTCAAACTTTGTAAAATTAAAAAGATATTGAGACGTTTATGTTTTGAATATCTTTCCAAACCAAGCGTCCTCGTTGTGACTTAAGCATGTTTCATGGGGATCCGGGTTAAAATAGGTCTTCAGTATCCCTAGCTATTTGTGAGAGTTGACTAAATGGGATGGTCCTTAGGATGAGAGCGCAAAACCGAGGCCCCATGTCACAGCAGGTGTGTCTCGATAAAGATCTCTTCCTGTTCAAAAGTAAACATCGAACTTAAACCAAAATTTTGCAGCCCTTCATCGGTAACGGTGACGTTTAAATTCTCGAGCGTGATTGATTGATTGATTATATATTGTTTAACGTCTTGCTCGAGAATCTTTCACTCATATGGAGACGTCATCACTGCCGGTGAAGGGCTGCCAAATTTAAGCCTATGCTCGGCGCTTATGGCCTTTGAGCAGGGAGAGATCTTTAACGTGCCACACCTGCTGTGACAAGGGGCATCTGTTTTTGCGGTCTCATCCGAAGGACCCCCATTTAGTCGTCTCTTACGACAAGCAAGGGGTACTGAGGATCTATTCTAACAACACGGATCCCCACGGGGTTCTCGAACGTGACGTTAAACAATATACAACCATCCAACTTAAGCACAAAGTTCCTATGCGAAGATATATAAACATTGAACGGCGGGTGTGACCGGTCAACAGGGGTTTACACCTACGCACCTGATACTACCTTTGGTGTGTCCAGAGGTCCGTGTTGTCCGTTTTGTAATTGAGTTTTTATGAGTGATCAATGTTTGTTATCTTCACTTTTCATTAAAACAAATAATAAACGTATTTGCTCAGCCAATCAAATTGCGTGTAACAAACAAAATTAAATCATCATTTATTAATTTGTTTTCAGTATAAACACCACTGTACGGAGGTTGATGGCGGTCTTATAACAGAGGAAATTCGTGAAAAATTATTGACGTGGGAATCTGGAGACAAACAGGGGAGGAACATGGACAATGACGTCAACAGTGATCACACGAGCAGTCCTGACTACGTCATTAAAGATGGGGGCTTGTCAGACTGATCGATTGTGTACTTACTATCACAAACGTATTCAACAAAGTATACGTTGTTTAATACTGAGTACTAGTGATCGTTATGGCTGATTTTAGAGTATCGATCTTTCATTGTACGTGATATTCCTCATCAAGATTATCTACACGAGATCGTAGCAACTCTGCAAGTTCGTCCAATTAGAATGTTATTGTTCAACGAACTGTTGAATTTGTTTAGCTAGTTATATGTAAAAACAACCACACCGTTTTGTGATCATCCATATTCTTTCTGTGATATGAAATCATTTGTGATGACTATTTAGTATTGTAACTTTGTATCACTGAAGTATAAGATGTCTGTCTTGAAGTGTGGGCGAAGATCAGAAAAAAAATATCAAACGGGCGAGATTCACCGAGCTCTCTTCAAGTTTCCATCTGAAAAGAATTCAAGGCAATTACAATATTTTTTATTATCCTGCAACACCATAGCAAGTCAGAAAAGATCTTTACATACCCAAAATTATCGTTTCGGATATTGGGGCTTCCGTGGCCGAGTTGATAGAGCATCGCGCTCGAAATCACAAGGCCTCTCAACTCTAGTCGGCTCGAGTTCAATTCTCGCTCGCGCCGATATATGTGAGAAAGTTTGTCAATTTAATTTGGAAGGCAGGTGGTCTCTTCCCGGGTACATTGTATCTGGGTTCTCTCCTCTACCAATAAAAACTGGACGCCACCAGATAATGAAAAAATAAGTGTGGTGGAAAACAACAATCAGTCAATCAGTCTTTTCGGCTATTAAATATATGACGTCACAATGTAAATGTTGAAAAACATGAACACGTCACAGTAAACTAGAACCCAAGAGATTGTCTGTTGGAGCATCGACCGAATATCAAATTGATTATTGGGTTACTAGTTTCTATACTGTTTGTTAAGAAAATAGTGGCAGGATAAGATTAAAACATTGATGTATATATGTACTGAACATATTTTGCTACTCTCTGTCCAGTTTATTGCAAGTCAGATGAAAGACCGGGTGTCAATTGTACAGCAGTGAATGTCTCCAGATGATCACCAGTCGTGTCTGTAAGTAGCAGCTTTTGTGATAATGGATAAGCAATAAAAATCACACTGCAAAGTTAATCTGTGTTAACTCGGATTGTACATCGTAGTGAGTCAATTTAATACACTTACGAACCCGCTTTGGGCGTGAAGCGGGTCAATAGTGTAATTGCGATGCGGGTTGAGTATGGTCTATTAAATATTTTGCATTTCGGTCATTTCTTCTCTCTGCTGTTCTGTTTGTTTACAGCTTAAACCCTGCACACAAGTTCATGTTTATCTTTTGAATCGAACAACTCATCAGAAACAGAATAACATAATATATACAAACCTCAGAAAGGAGAGTATACCTCACTAGAACAAAAGCTAAATTGAGCATCAGTTTTTGTGCATACGAAATACAAGTATTTGCCTAAATTAACCAATTATTTAACATTTTGAACTCTTAGTAATTGAACCGATCTAGATCTGAAGGCACTCAGCCGTTTATAATAATATCTTTTTATGAAATTTGATCGTAAGAGACAACGGCTTCATGAAAACATGGCTTGGGTTTCATATGGGGTCAAAGGGCGAGGGCACTCGGACTAAAATACGTTCTCAGCAAATCGAGAGAATTTGTGATTGTAGCTACACCATGGGTTTGTCAAATGAAGCATTGTCTTGGATTGTGCATGGAGAGGCTAAAGGGCATGGTCCATGTTATTTATGATAAATATTTGGTTTCTCAATAATAATTAGAGAAGTGTTTTGGCTTATATATTTTACATTTGCTTTATGGGTTTAATATAAAGTATCGTCTGGGTTTCCTTTCTGGGTCATGAGGTCAAATGGCCTCTTCTTTTCTACAACTGTTCACATTTCCACAATGGGTTTGTTGGTTTTTAATAGACTTCGTGGAGTACCATTTTATTAAACGTAAATGGGTTATGTGTTTTAATTCTGAAAACCCAAAGGCAGTATAACCATGATAAAACCTTACAATTTGATAAGAAGTGGGTCACTCTGACCTAAATCAAATGCATAAAATGAAACGAGTTTAAAGAATTGGGACGATACTGCATCTACAGAAAAGGGAAAGCGATATATCCAGTTTTTATGAGAATTGCGCCAATGGTTGAAAGATGTGACCTTCGATACTAAAGAATTGACTTGGTTTACCTTGGATAGCTGTATAAGGATTGGAACTTCTGTCTTTGTATTTGTACAAACGAGTTCTGTAATGAAAAACATACTAATATTACTTCTTGGGTCAGGAGAGAGGCCTATTTTACGTAAACACAAAATTGTGGTATCGCAGCAATAAATTCAGAGGCGAATATTCATACAATTACACCATGGGTGTACTATTGGAAAAATGATTTCCATTGGGACCAAAGTCCTTGGCCTCGGTTATTGAAATAGAATTTTAGCATTTTTTCCCACTGTGTAATATTACTCTTGTTCAATCTTATGCTATGTAAGATGTATTATATTTAAAATACTGCAACAGCCAACACGCTTCTAATGAAATTACGATTTCAGCGAAGTGGTTTTTATTTCCTATAATTTCAAAATACATTATGAACGGAATTGAGTATATTACCAATCAAATTTATTCATCCCGAGTACTTCGCTATAAACGTGTTGCATTATACATGTATATGCAATTTTATCAAATGTTGACATAGCTCAAAAAATATATAAAGCTGAAATATATATGTAGTTTTTGAAAACAGAGGTATAGAATATTTGCCGCTTTCTAATATTTTTTTTAAGGAAATAGTATAAGATTTGTACATATCCATTATTATGTAGCATATTTCTTCACATGATCAGGTAGTGATTGAAATGTAAGAGTTGTAATCTGTGTAAACAGTTGTTATACTTCAAGCTCTGATGCAGTATTGTAAAGCTTGAATCTGTGCAATATTTCATTGTACTTCCTATGTGTTGACTTGTTTGTAAATATGATAAAACTGATACCCTATGTTACAAGTTGATAATTTGTTAACCATTTGAAATAAAAAATAAAATTTGACAAGACTGTCACAACCTTCATTGACTTAGTAGCACTCATATGCGGAAGGTGTCCTACTAATGATCTTGGGGTTTTAACGAATTGTTATCTCGTGTAACTTTGCATAAAGGAAAGATGAAGGCATATCGAGTAAAACTTCTGTGAGATAATAGTTGCCATGGAAAATTAAATATTTGTGTTTCCATAGCAACCAGTGTATACTAGTAGTGTTTTATAAGGTGACGAAACACATCCCAACTGATTCGATACACAAGAGCTTGTTCTGCGTATGATCAGTTTTTAAATCAAGGTAGGGTACTGACAAGTTGATGTTTCAGTGATTTCAATAGTCTCGTTTAATGTAAGCATTTCACAAATTCCGTGGTCGCTATAACAATCTAGTTTGCCAATAAAACTGTCATTGGGTAAAATGCTGCTTGATGAGTTTCATACCAATTGTTAGGCCGTTCTTTACACACTCAGTTTGACTACGAATTTCGCCGTTTACTTGATAAAGATACAGGGCTCACGGCGGGAATGACAGGTCGACAGGGGATGCTTACTCCTCCTAAGCACCTGATCCCGACCTTTGGTATATCCAGGGGTCCGTGTTCACCCAGCTCTTATTTTTGTATTCTTTGTAGGAGTTCCAAGACTGATCACTGTTTGTTATCTTCACCTTTTGTTCTAACATTTGAATAAAAATGAAAATGACAAGCTTTAAAACATATTGACAATTTATTTAGGAGAGGCAATCATTGTTTATTGTTTTCCGCCACACTCAACGATTTTTTAGTTATCTAGTGGGTCCAGTTTTCATTGGTGGAGGAGAGAACCCAAATACAACGTACCCGGGAAGAGACCACTGACTTTCTGAAAGTAAATTGGTAAACTTTCTCACACATCGGCGCGAGCAAGAATCGAACCCGCGCCGGCTCGAGGTGAGAGACCTTGTGATTTTTGAGCGCTATGATCTAACCACTCGGCCACGGAGACCCCTAGGAGAGGCAAAGGTTACAATTTACCTGAAAATACAAATCCACAATAATAATAATAATAATGAAATACTCTTTCATGGCGTTTATAGGGCACTGTTTTAACATTTATCAATTTTCTGTATTTTTGACAATTTTATGGTATTTTAAATACATATCACAATTATCCGAAAATTGTTAAATTCTGATGCATATTTTCTAAACTGTAGATTCTATGTGTATTCAATACAAAAATCAAAAGCATACGGTAATGGTTGCTAGCAGGTCTTTCAGAAGATACTAAAACAAGAAAAAGTAAAGTGTATGCATTGAAATGACTAAATTTACTGAAAATAACTACCATGATCCACAACAGTTTACTGATATTTTGGACTCAACCAATTTTCCATAGCAACGCATATGAAATATAAATTTATATGATTCATTTGCACTGAAATGATAATGTAATGCAATTATACCACCATATGATTTTACACAGATATGTCGGAACCCTTGATGACAATAAGTTCAACCAATTTGTCCCAGTAAAACACATACTATTTCAATTAGTGCAATACAATTCCTTTTCATTGAGAGTGTAATACCAATATATCACCATGTGAGCCTCTATTAAAATGCACGTCTACGTATTTCAAATTATTGTACATTCATATTTGAGGTGAACCTTGAGGTCCGTGTGTTAGGTACAAATCTGTTCTGAGTAAATTTCCCCTGTACTCTTTGAAATCGAAAGTGTTGCTATTATCAGGTGTATAAATCGCCATGTTTCTCAGAATTACTACAGAGATTCTTCTTGTCTTTTGTGAATATTACCAACTAGACTGTAATTATCAAAACTAAAAGTACAATCAAAGCACAGGTATTATTTGCAGGCATTTGATTATCAATCTAATTTTAAACTATAATAATGTATACATGACAGACATTTCAGTGCACGTGAACAACAATGATGAGAAAAGTGAACAACGATGAGAAAACCCCCGTTTTTAGCTTACCTGAGCCGAAGGATGAAGTAAGTTTTTGTAATCAAAACGTTCCGTTGTCCATCGCCGGTGTTGTTGTCGTCGTCGGTATAACCTTTTCACATTTTCATCTTCTTCTCCAGAACCACTATGCCACTTTCAATCAAACTTGGCAAAAACATCCATGGGTGACGAGGATTCAAGCTTGTTCTAATGAAGGGCAACGCCCTTCTCCTATGGGATATGATAGTAAAATAGTGAAAAAATACTGACAAATTCTTCTCAAGAACCAGCAGGCCAATGTCAATCAAACTTGGTACAAATCATCCTTGGATAAAGGGGATTCAAGATTATTCAAATGAAAGGCCAGGCCTCGCGAACAATACACCATTTCAACTCGTTGGATAGAGCAACTATCAAATTACGCAATCTCTCTCTCTCTCTCTCTCTCTCTCTCTCTATATATATATATATATATATATATGTGTGTGTGTGTGTGTGTGTGTGTGTGTGTGTGAAGATTTGATATGCAGCGCCATTTCTGCCGAATTTGCTGTCGTGTTTATAGTCTGATCACTGCTTATCTGATTTACAGTGCAAGTAACATGGTAAGTGGCGATATCTTTCTAATCGTGTTGTTGTTGCTCTGACTTGATTGAACTAAACAGTACCTAGGTAAGTGTTCAATAATCACAGGATTCTCTAGATTTTTGCCAGGTATTCGCGAATCTGTCCAGAATCACAGGTGTAGGGGTCAACGAGTTCATAGTTCATAGTTTAATGAGATCGTCCTCCTTTACCACTCCTAGAAATGTGTCGTATTTAATTGTTATTCCTTGTACTGTTGACATAGAAGCAAAGCTGATTATTTCATTTTAAATTGATAAAGAGTTTTAAATCTAAAATGAGATTATAAATATCCTACAATGTGTTTTCGCGCAAAACTCTTCCATGAATGTAGCGGAGAGTATATAGGAAACTTTCAAACCTTGCTAGTGAGCTAGCTTTTCTAGTATCGGGTCAGAATCTCTCTTGGTCACGTGGGTTAAACAATGGCTAGCGTGGTCAGACTATAACATATTACATAACCATATACACTTCACTGAATTCGTTACACTTGATTGATTTCCTGACCTATTTCTCGAATCGTGCACATCGTGTTCAATAAATATGGACATCACTACGTGCATTGTGATCTGCAGTATTACAACTTACCAATGAGAAGAATATTTACGAGCAAAATGCACGCCAGTGCATATCTATATGCACACCCCGTACGCGCAAATTAAAAAGTATTCAAATGCAGAATTTGATGAATTTAGACATTGTGGTAAGATAGATACTACTCTGCAGTTGTCGGTCACGTGATTGTTTTTAAATGCTGAAATAATATTCATAACATCAAAATTCAAAAAGTTTGAAAAAAGATGGTTTTGCATGAAATATTTAGAGACAGTTTTTATTTGGAACTCAAATATGTCACGTGACTAAATTTTGAAGATTACACCATGGATCAGCTACTGTCTATAGTGATCTTCTTAGTGAGCGCTGATATTACATACGCCTCGTGTCCAGCCATTCATAAGCCGGATATCCGCGTCTTGGACATCAGACTAAACCCACAGTCCATCCCCAAAGAACTGACCACTTATGCATGCCAACAATTCCAGGTGATTTTATCTCAGATTACAAGACAATGAATTCTAAAATGTACGCTGACTTCCCACTGAATACGTCGTCGGAAGTTATGTAGTTTAAGCTTGGAAATACTTTCGTTCCAATAACAGTGTGTCATTTCGCTTGATCTAGCGAGTAAATACTTGGACAAGGCTTCTCAAAGATTTCACGAAGAGGCTTTTACGTTTGTTCTCAGTGACCAATCACATTGAAAGAGATAGCATAGTGTGGTCACCCAAGCCCATTTTAAAAAAACGTTACTACTAGCCAGTTATTTCACACGATTCTCTACGCGAACAGGCAAACTGTTTCTGGAGTGATAGTACATACACTGTACAGAGGAAGATCGTCGCACTGGAGCACAATATTTTGAAACATAGACTTCATGAAGATATTTACGGTATATTACCAGGTCTGTTTAATGTTAGCAAATTATGATAGTTTCTGCTTGTGGCAAGTAAAAACATGAAGTCATATATTACATAAGGTTGTATATATGAACAGTAATGTTTATATATATATCAATGTCGTGTAATTTTCCTTAAAGGTGTTATTTTGTACTTTGAATTATTGCTATAACGAATTGCATGGATTTCGTGTACATGTCTATTTCGGTATACAACACTCCTTCCTTAACTGGTTAGTATCATTTATTATACATCAAAATGTTTGTTTTCATTTCGTGTGAAGAAAGAGAAATCTGTCCATATGCTGATTTTCCAATTAATGTAGAAAACATTAAACAATGCTGAAATTTCTAGGAAACGATTTTGTAAAAGCTTAAAGACAAAACTAATGTTTGGATTAAACGAACGGCATGCATGTCTTTTAATAATTTCTTTCAAGGACAAAAATAACGCTTTCTTACTGCACTCACAATTGGGAGATACGGTATTCACAATTTGTTTTACAGATAGGCATTTATAGAGTTTTAACCAAATTATAACAAGAAACACGCACCTATCCACGCATCGAAATTCTGTTAGCTGGTACATGCACATGTATTTATGATCAAGAATATAATTTTGTGTTTAAAATGTATCACAATGAACAGGTTCCACAAACGGAGAGGTACGAGGCCGTGGCGTTTGAACCTATGATAGGAAACCGAGATGCCGTTCATCATATGCTGCTGTTTGGATGTGAAAACGACATAGGCACTTCTGTATGAAAAGTTTTCTTTATCTTGTTTAAATTCTTATAAATTATTTTTACAAACATTACATACATCACTCATTTCATTTCAAATCCAAACCGTAGCTAAGTGGTTAGAGCGTTCGCTTCGTAACCGGGAGGTCGTGAGTTCGAGCCCCGCTCGAGCCATAGCCGTGATTGCTTCTTCGCCAAACGCTTGGCAATTAGGAGTGAGAATCACGGGTTTTTCCGATATGACCTTAAAACCGGAGGTCCCGTGTCCCGGCAGGCGTTGGCACGTTAAAGAACCCTCACTGTTACGGCCCTGAGCGCTAAACATAGGTCTGAATTTGTGGTACTTCACCTACAGCTGGTGACGTCTCAATATGAGTGAAACATTATCGACGGGACGTAAAACAAACAACCATTTCAAATCCAGACCATTCATCGATGTGGTGCTCAGGATGGTATCTGTAGTGCTTGGTTTGCACAGTATTCCCTGGGTGTAAGAGGTCCAATCTGTCTTCCAAGAGATGTTGGAGTCAAGTTTGGGAAAGACTCATTCACAAAGATGTTACTGCAAGTCCACTGGAATAATAACAATTTGTCTGTCAACTCAACGGGTGAGGAAATCTTCTCTGATAACAATTATCAATGTACACAATTGTTCCTGGAAAAGTGCGATCTTTAAACAATTAATTTGAAACTGTACATGTTTAAGATGACAGCGGATTCCGAATATATTACACGATTACTCCAAGAGCCTACGATCTTGGCAATGTCCAAATAGGCCAAAACGAGATTTCAATACTTCCACGATCTGAGGTCACCGTCAGAGGGAGCTGCAGCTCTCAGTGTACCCGGATGTTTCCTCATCCCATATACCTCACAAGGACATACATTCATATGCATTATTTAGGTATCTCATACTATTCTTATCGAAACATTTACAAAAATGTAGTTCATTATTTCAATATTTCATTTCTCGTACATAAATAAAATATCATGTTTGAAAACACTTTTAAAGATTTGTTTTTAAGGTACTACTGGGAGACTGGAGATATATAGAAATGGGAGTCTGGGAACTCTCATAGCAAAAGATAATGATTACATATATGACAAGTCCCCGATCCATGAGCATCAAAACCCCATAGAAATACTACCAGGTATGTGTATCACAAAAACTTGCAATAAGAAAAAACAAATAAACAAAAATCCCCCAAATAAAAACAAACAAATAAATAAAAAGCAAGCAAACAAACAAACAAGAACAAAAAACAAACACATAAAAACGTAGCAAAAAATAATAATAATGATAATAAAGAAAATAGATTAATAAAGAACAAAAACATAACAAAACGGAAACAAAGTAATAAAAAAATAAAAAATAATAATAATAGAACACCCCCCCCCCCCCCCCCCTCCGAAAACCAGGAACAATAATTGTGGAATGGTAAGTGCTTAGACGGGGTTACAGTTCTGCTGCCCAGCTGTTGTAAGTGCTTAGACGGGGTTACAGTTCTGCTGCCCAGCTGTTGTAAGTGCTTAGACGGGGTTACAGTTCTGCTGCCCAGCTGTTGTAAATGCTTAGACGGGGTTACAGTTCTGCTGCCCAGCTGTTGTAAGTGCTTAGACGGGGTTACAGTTCTTCTGCCCAGCTGTTGTAAATGCTTAGACGGGGTTACAGTTCTTCTGCCCAGCTGTTGTAAATGCTTAGACGGGGTTACAGTTCTGCTGCCCAGCTGTTGTAAATGCTTAGACGGGGTTACAGTTCTGCTGCCCAGCTGTTGTTTTTGACGTATTGGTATAGTCAGAAGATCTATTTTAAATGAACTTTAATAAAATCGTTTATTATGATCACCAAACATTACAGAATTTATTTTTAAGGCGATGAAATTAGACTCTCGTGCACATTTAACTCACGTGATGGACATAGAAAGAAAGATCATATTACTCATTTTGGCGAAGGATCCGAGGTATGGGGTTTTATTTGAACATCAGGTGTATAAGAATGTTTTTTTAAGTGTGCATTTCTTAAAAAACACATAGTGCGGCCGTCATTGTTGGCATTAAGGTTTAAACAGCGCTACTTCCGCTAGCCTCCAAATTTATTTGTTTTTTACTGTATTGTGTTTGTATAAAACACATAAAGGGAGTTGACGTAAATATTATAATTTCTTTAGGCACATTAAGGAGAAATAAACTCGCATTGTTATCAATCTCAAATTATTTTCACATTTTGTCTGTTATTACTAGTAAATTAATTTCATGTGTACGTGTATTTGCGAATACTACAATCTTGAGGATCATGACCAATAGATATTTTCATTTCAGGCGGAGATGTGTTATGCCTTTGTATCCTATTTCCCCCGGATCCGTGGATTTGATCAGTGTATTCAGATGGGTGTTAGGGATATAAACTGCTGAAATAAATACTATCGTACCTCATATATCAATTTTTTTAAAGACCTAATTTGATTTGCTTTTTAGCTTACCTGAACCGAAACCCCAAGTGAGTTTTTCTGATCACGTTTTGTCCGGCGTCCGTCTGTTCGTCCTTACGTAAACTTTTAATATTTTCGACTTCTTCTCCAAACCCACATGGTTAATGTCAGCCAAACTTGCCTGAAAACATGCCTAGGTAAGGAGGATTCAGGTTTGTTAAATGAAGTAGCACCTCCTTAAATTATTAAGAATTACTAAAACTTCTGTGGGATCTTTAAAAATCTTGTCAAGAATCACTGGGCAATTCCAATTTAACTTGCTACAAATTATCTGGGGATAAAGGGGATTCAAGTTTCGCCAAATAAAGGATATTACTCTTCCTATAGGGTAGATAATCAAACCAGGCAAAACTAGGTTGGGAGCATTAAATAATTATCGTCTCAATAGCTACTGGGCCAGAAAAATTGAAATTTACATGAAAGCTTCCTGACATAATGTAGATTCAAGTTTGTTCCAATTTGCTGCCCCCGGAAGTAGGGTAAGGCCATGATAGGTGATCGAAATTTTACATGTGGATTTAAAATCTACTACAAAAACAGCACCATATTAATACAGAAACATCCCCAGATATTACATATTTAAAAATGAAACTACCGTGGATTTCAAATCAACTAAGGCTACAGATTAACAAAAACAAACGATTACACCACAAAAGTAAATCAAATAGCTCACTCATCCCTAAATATAAAAGCAACAAAAAAGCATTATAGTCAGACATGAGGAAAGCATACTGGACATACACCGAGAACATTATATTTGATTTACCAACAAATAAACCAGATAATCCCATCATCAAAAAAAAAAAAAAAAACACCCAAGAAATTATATAGTTACATCAAAAGTACAAAAAACAACAACACTGGCATACCTTCCTTACGTGACAATGGTGCCCTCACCGACTGTACACAAACAAAAGCCAACATCTTGAATAAACAATTCGAAAAAGCATTTACCATAGAAACATCTGACATCCCTATTCCTGATACACCAGTCGCGGTAGATCAGTGGTTAGAGCGTTCGCTTCGTAACCGGGGGGTCGTGAGTTCGAGCCCCGCTTGTGCCATGGCCGCGTCAAACCTAAGACGAAAAATAGGTAGTGATTGCTCCTTCGCCAAACGCTCGGCATTTAGAAGTGAGAATCACGGGTCTTTCGGATATGACGTTAAAAACGGAGGTCCCGTGTCACGGTAGGCGTTGGCACGTTAAAGAACCCTCACTGCTACGGCCCTGAGCGCTAAGCAACATTTCAGACAAAGGTATTACAAAACTATTACAAAACATAAACCCAAACAAAGCTACAGGTCCAGACAACATCAGTGGACGAGTACTGAAAGAACTCAGCTCTGAACGTACTACAGTCATTAAATTCTAATTCCAGCAATCATTAGATCTTGACCAAGTACCAGCCAATGTTTGTCCAATCTATAAAACAGGTGACAAGCATAATCCTATAAATTACAGACCGGTTTCCCTCACATGTATTCTCTCCAAGTTCTGTGAACATATTATATCCAGCAACATCATGGAACATCTTGAATCAAACTCCATCCTCTATGACCTGCAGCATGGCTTTCGCTCCTCCAGATCTTGTGAAACTCAACTCATTTCCTTTATACAAGAACTTTCTCAATCCTTTGATCGAAATCTCCAAACTGACGTCATTGTGATGGACTTTGCCAAGACATTTGACAAGGTCCCTCACAAACGACTCCTTTACAAACTTGGTTTCTATGGTATTCGCAATAACACTCTGAACTGGATGCAAGACTTTCTCCACCTCCGCACCCAGACTGTTATCTTTGAGGGAACCCACTCCAACCAGATTGACGTCACTTCTGGAGTCCCTCAAGGGACAGTACTTGATCCGATACTATTTTTCTTTACATTAATGACTTCTCTGGGTATCTCTCCTTCTCCACTCTCAGACTCTTCGCAGACGACAGCATCATATACAAACAAATTAAATCCCCTGACGACTCTGCTAAATTGCAACAAGACCTTAACGCCGCTGTTAGATGGGAACAGGACTGGCTTATGTCATTTCACCCTGATAAATGTTCAGTCCTACACATAACAAACAAGAAAAAACCCCATCACACGCACTTACGTATTGCATGGCCACACTCTTACAGTAGAAACATCCACAAAATATTTAGGCATTACCATACAAAACAACCTCAAATGGAATAAACACATAGACAACATCACAGCAAACGCTTCAAAACAACTTAACTTCTTAAAACGTAATTTGAAAGTCCCCTCAAGGAAAATCAAAGAAAGAATATATCACTCACTAGTAAGACCGAAATTAGAATACACTTGTTGGCCCACCCTTCAACAACGTCGTCTACGGACCCGTCTTATCTTTTTCTACAAAATTATTCATAGCATCGTTGCTATCTATCCATCTAATCTTCTTATCCCGCAAGACACACGAACTCGTCATCCCAAACCATCCGGCTACAAACACATCCATGCTTACAAAGACACCTACAAATACTTTTTTCCCACACACCATCACTCAATGGAGCAGGCTTCCTCCAAACATCACAACATCACCATCAGTCAGTACATTCAAAGAACATGCAAGTATGCCTGTTCTTCAATCCATATTCTTTCAATTCCAATGTACTATGTAAATAGTTTTAAAAACTCTTTCCTTCTAAGCATTTGATGTTGAATTTTGTTTTTCTTTTTGCTCTCAAATTTCCTGTTTGCTTGATACTTCCCTTCCTTTTGTATTTCAGTTGTTCATCTATCCATGCTGCACAGCACAAGGCACATAATAGTCAATTCTGACTGGGTGCCTCTACCGATAAGAAGATTTGTTCAAATATGTGATCCACGGGGTAAGATGTGGTCACAATAGGGGATCAATGTATTGTATCAGAATTTATAAGAAAAAGCTTTAAAAATATTCTCAAGAACAACAGGGACATAAATCATTAAAATAAATGCAAACATCCCCAGGTAGTGCAGATTGAAATATTGACCCCCAGGGGTAGGATGGAGCCACAATACCGGATTAGTTTTACATGGATATATAGGACAAAAGTCTTTAAAAACTTTTTTTTTCCTTAAGAACAACAAGGTCATTATTACTGATATTGATATGCAAACGTCCCTAAATAGTGCCGATTCAAATTTATTCAAATCGTGGGACCGTGAGATAGGGTATGACCACAATAGGGGATCAAAGTTTGACATGGGAATATACAGGAAATAATCAAAATGATTTCTATTCAAAAATAGCAGGGACACACTAAATTATATCAAAATACAAGCGTTTTTATAGGTGTGTAGATTCAGGTATTTTTATACCACCTTGACTGAAGTTGGTGAAGAGGCATTGTTTTTCCTGTTTTTAACCTTACTCATAACTTTTGAATGGTGAGTGATAAGACTCTCGTGTTATATATTTGTATTCCTTGAGAGAAGACCTTTATTTTGGTACTAAAAGTTTTGACCTTGTGACTTAACCATTGACTTATCCATTGACGTTTTAGATGACGAAGATGATGCTGATGTTGTCGTGACCCTTTGGGACTAGTGTGGAGCCACATTATGCGGTCAAAAATTTCACTGGACTAATACTTTAAAAATCACAATAGCTGAACAACAGCAGGGGTAAGGTGAACGATGTAGTCCGTGGCCTTAATGAGCCTCTTATTTGGTCATTTAACTGGGGATGTTCCCTGAAAAAATCGCATCCCACAATACTTTTAACATTTCTCTTCTGAGTCTTCATTGTTGTGCATTTCTATTTTACAACGGTCATAATCAAATTCTGCAACAATGAAGGTATTTTGAGATTAAGTGTCGAATCGTTACGATAAAAAATCAGTTGTAAACTTTCTATATTTATGTAGCAATATTCTATCACCTGCATATGGTGCTTTTGTCTTTCAACTGATTCGATAAGCAAGGGCTTGTTCTTCGTATGATCAGCTTTTAAATCGAGACAGACAAACAGATTGATGTTATATTGGGGTCTCATTTAAAGTAAAAATTTCACAAATTCTATGGTCGTTATAACGATCTAGTTTGCCAATACAACATGTCATTGAGTAAAATGCTGTCTGACGTACTTCCTATCAATTGTTCTAGGCACTTTTTCACAATGACTATGGATTATTCCGTTTACCTGATCAAGCGATAGTGCTCACGGCGTATGTGATCGGTCAACAGGGGATGTTTACTCCTCCCGGGCATCTGATCCCACATCTAGATTGACCGCTGTCCAATATCTTCACCTTTTCTTGATATGTGGATGAGAAGCTGGAATCCCTTGCTGTGTTCCCTTCAACTCTACATTTAGATACATAGACGACGTGTCAAACATTTTAAAACAATATTTACATTCATTCATAGATCTATTTGATATATTCCAGTGAACGTTTATTTAATTAACACTACTCATTTTCATTCATATGTTGATTCGGTACATCTCGTTGAACTCTAAACAATAGGCACCACGAAGTCTTCCCTGTCTGCATCAGATTTGGATGTTTTATTGAAAGTGACCGTTAAAGTCAAACTAACAACTCACTCTTATGACAAATGGGATTACTACAGCCTCTCAATCGTCAAATTTCCATTATTCTATTATCACCTGCAGATGGTGTTTATGTCTAATCTGATGCGATACACTAGAGTATGTTCAACGTATGGTTTCCAAAATCTCGTATTTTCTACAATTTTGCTCAGTTAGCGTAGTAAAGAGCTAATTACAGAAACATTTTATGATCTATCCATTAATCTATCAATCTCTCTATTTAATCCTGCATTTAAAACAGTTAAAGGATTACAAAGATGAGGTAATTCATTTTATATTATTAATATTTTTCACCCACAAAGACACAATACGTATCATAACACACCACGGAATACTCAGAACACACCTAAAGATACAATCTTAACACACCCAAGGGACACTTAAAACACACATAAGGTACACTTACAACACACCCAAGGTACACTCATAACGCACCCAAGGTACACTCATAACACACCCAAGGTACACTCATAACACACCCAAGGTACACTCATAACACACCCAAGGGACACTTAAAACACACATAAGGTACACTTACAACACACCCAAGGTACACTCATAACGCACCCAAGGTACACTCATAACACACCCAAGGTACACTCATAACACACCCAAGGTACACTCATAACACACCCAAGGGACACTTAAAACACACATAAGGTACACTTACAACACACCCAAGGTACATTCATAACGCACCCAAGATACACTCATAACACACCCAAGGTACACTCATAACACACCCAAGGTACACTCATAACACACCCAAGGTACACTCATAACACACCCAAGGAACATGTAACATACCTAAAGGTGCACTCAAAACACGCCAAATGGTACACTCACAACACACCCAAGGAACATCAATAACACAACTGATAGTACACTCACAACCATCCTAAAGGTACTCTTATAACACAACCAAAGGAACATTCACAAAGTACTCATAACATACTCCTAAAGAACACTCAAAACAAAACCTAACGGACACTCAAAACACCCCACCCTACGGAACACGTAAAGCACACTCGAAGGGACGTTAATAACACACCTTAAAGACGACATTCTAAGGATCACAAATAATACACCTTAACGTATACTTAAAACATACCTAAACAATTCATAACACATTCTAATGACCACTCAAACACATCCTAAGGAAAATACCATAACACACTCCAAGAAAGACCTAAAAGAACATGCCATAATGTACACTCACAGCACATTTCAGTGGACACTAAAAAAAAAACCATCCTAAAGAAGATACCATAATGTACACTCACAACACATTCCAGTGAACACTAAAAAAAAACCATCCTAAAGAAGATACCATAATGTACACTCACAACACATTCCAGTGAACACTAAAAAAAAACCATCCTAAAGAAGATACCATAATGTACACTCACAACACATTCCAGTGAACACTAAAAAAAAACCATCCTAAAGAAGATACCATAATGTACACTCACAACACACTCAAAGTAAAATTCAAAACAAACCCTAATGTACCATCATAAAACCCCATAAAGAACACATAAAACAGCCCTAGTAACACTCATTAACCTAACTCTGACCCTGGCATCCTAAGGAATGATTGTAGCATACTCCAAGGAACACTTATAACACATTCTAGGGAAAATTGAAAACATGTCCTAAAGAATACTTAAACACATTCTAGGATACACATATAACACACCCTAAACAAAACACCCTAAGATACACTTAAAATACAATCGAAGGTACATTCATAACACACCATAAAGAACACTTAAAATACACTCTACGATGGTACTGTTGAAACGTAACCATGTGTAAAACTACGGTCATTGGACCAAGCTAACAATTTCCCATATTAAAAATGAGTTAGATATTTTGATCAACAAAATGGAAGTAGGAAATGTTTGTAAAATACTGTGAACGCTGTAATTGATAAGCTATGTGATGTATTTATAAGTGAAAAGGTCAAGATAACCAACATTATTCAATCTCGTAATTCCTATAGAAAATACAAATCATAGAGATGGACAAACACGGATCTCTGGTCATACCAGAGGTGGGATCATGTGCCTAGGAGGATTAAGCATCCCCTGTGGACCGGTCACACCCGCTGTGAGCCCTATATTCCAGTCAGGTAAACGGAGAAATCCGTAGTCAGAATCAGTGTGTCAAGAACGGCCTAACAATTGGTATGAAACACATCAGACAGCATTTGACTTAATGGTAAGTCGTACTGGCAAACTAGATCGTTATAACGACCATAAAACTTGCGAAATGCTGACTTTAGATGAGACTGCACAGAGCCTTGTAATATCAACTTCTTTTTCAGTTGCCCGCCTTAATTTAAAACAGAACAAGCTCTTGCGTATCGAATCAGTTGGGAGATATAAACACCATATGCAGGTGATGATGGAATATTGCCACATAGATAAGGGAAGTTGACGATGGAGGAAAGTTTTGTGATTTCAAATTCACTAAAAGTTCTTTAGAATTTTTAAGTACAGCTAAAGGTACATTTGGTCTACGTGGTAGAAAAAATAACTGACAACAAGTTTGACAAACCTTGGTCCAATAAAGAGTGTAGAAACGCAAGGAAGAATTTTCACTTGACTAAACGATTGGACAATAAAAATGCCTCTTTAGAAAATAAAGTAAATCTGAAATTAGAAAGCAAGAAACATATGCAAGTAATGGATTCATGCATTAACAATAACAGGAAATACATGACTTAAAAGTTAAAATCCTTGCGTCCTAAAAACTCTAGAGATTACTGGAAAATTTTAAACGTACAAATAATTTTTAAAAATGTGCTGTCGATATTAAATCAATGTTCGATTTCCTCAAGAATCACACTGAAGACATAATGTTTTTTTAAATAGAAAACCATGAAAGTGACGGTTTTGTGAATGTCAAAATCGATAAAGAAGAAATTTTAGCAGCGGTAAAACAATGGAAAAATAGCAAGGCCACATGCGCATGTTACGATCAAATATTAAATAAACATATTTCGTCAATTGTATCAATATTTTGTTTGTGTATGTTAAATTATATAATTTGATTTTTGACAGTGGGATTATACCAGTCTAATAGTTAACACATTCAAAAACAAAGGTGACCCATCGAAACCAGAAAACTACAGTCCAACAACACTGTTAAGTTGTCTTGGTAAACTTTTCACTTCTATTTCATGTAAACGTTTAGAATTATATTTGAGCCTTATCAGTAAAATTCAAACAGGTTTTAGAAACTCCAGGCAACATCTTTGCATTTTCTTACAAACAACGTAATGTTTAACAAACCGAAGCTTTTTGTGCCTTTATCGATTTTAAACAGGCTTTTGACACTGTGTGGATAAAATTGCTATGGTATAAATTGTTATAAAATGTTATAAAATGGTATTAAAGTGTTTTAAATTTATTAGAAACATGTACGACGGAGTTAAACCCACGGAATCCATCAATGGTCAGTCGTCTGAATTTTTCAAATGCAATGCCGGTATCCGTCAAGGTGAAAATTTAAACGTTCGTTCTCACATTCCCATGGGCACTAATTGTGCTCCCTTATTGGCAGACTTATTTTTATATTCTTATGAAGCGGAATCTGTTCAGAAACTGTTACAGGATAAAAACAAAAAAACTTGCCGTGTCCTTCTACCATACATATAGATATATCGATGACGTCTTGTCAATCAACAATCATAATTTTCATAATTATGTCCATTTGATATATCCCGGTGAACTCGAAATAAAGGACACTACAGAATCTGACGTGTCTGCTTCATATTTGGATATTTTAATTGATATTGACTCTAATGGCAGACTGACAACTACATTATATGACAAGCGTGATGACTTCAACTTTGCAATCATCAACTTTCTATATCTATGTAGTAATATACCACTTTCGCCTGCTTGTGGTGTGTACATCTCCCAGTTGATTCGATACGCAAGAGCATGCCATGCGTATGAGAATGTTTTAAAGTGAGGTCAGCTACTGACAAAGAAGTTGATGCAGGGTTATAACGAATCTCGTTTGAAGTCACCATTTCGCAATTTTTACGGTCGCTATAATGACCTTGTTTGCGATTACAAAGTGTCTCTGGGATATATGTTGAATGATTTGTTTCATACCCTTTGTTAGACTGTCATTTTTCATGCCAACTTTGACTACGGGTAATCCCGTATACATATTTTCGATTAAGGACTCACGGCGGGTGTGACCGGTCAGCAGAGGATGCTTACTCCTCCATGGCCCCAGATCCTACCTTCGCTTTGTCGGAGGTCCGTGTTGCCCTACACTCGAAATTGTATATGTCTTGGGGATTTATGATTACGATTAACGCATTGTTTACTTCGCCATTCGATACTGTACATACATGATTAAGAAAAGTTTCTTGCTAATAAAAATGTGCGTGCACTCTCTATTAATTCAAGTTTTCCAATTACATGTTGTAGCATAAAGTGGTGGAACAGAATAAACTTATCTTGAACTGGTATAACTGTTGGGGTTTACCGATCTTGATGCACGGAGAAGGAGGTTTACTGTGAGAGTAATGTCGGGGATGCTTACTTGAGGATCTGAATCTGCCCGAGATGCTAGCTTTCAGAAGAGTTTTTACTGTGTGTGAGAGATAACATCAGCAATTAAGTTTTGCTTTCCAGGAATATGCACCGCTTTAAATTGAATGCTATTTCTTAATGTGGCCAGATCTGCCTTGGATGACTGTTTAAGATATGTACCAGAGACATGTTATCAATAAAAGTGCGATTTTGATCTTGCAATGCATTCCACCAAATCATAAAAGACGACTAGTTTGTACCAATTCCAAAAATGTGATACCTTGTCAAATTGGTTTATCAATCCAAGCGGTAGGCTATGGCAAAAAGACCCAGTGACCCTGTAAGAAACATCCACAACCCAGTTTAGCTGACCCTGCACTGTCTGTAAGAAACATCCACAACCCAGTTTAGCTGACCCTGCACTGTCTGTAAGAAACATCCACAACCCAGTTTAGTTACCCTGCGCTGTCTGTAAGAAGCTGTAATGTACTCACCATCGGGAAATAAACTACACCATTAAATTAGTGTAAAATGGCTAACCATCAAAGCATGTCCCAGCGTTAACTGACTATTTATGCATTATAAAAACATCTGTTGAACGCTCTACCACCCGGCATGGCCTTGGTAAAAGTTTACTTTGCTTACGATACTTTGCACATCTTTAAGTTTGATTTGTGTCGTGGTATTCAATATTGTGTAGTAACTAGATAACACTTAATAACTTCATTTGAGAACTGTGATATTAATCAAGGTCTGGATGTTGTTACTCAAATGGCAAGTTGAAGAGAGCCTGAAAAATGTTACATCATATAAATTCTGTTTCTGACTATTATGAAAGTATATTCTGAAAAAGATAAAAAATTATAAATAGTTACGAAATACAAAAGCTATACCCAAGTTTGCATGATGTAGGAGGAATAAAATGCAATGCAAATTTTCTAAATGGAAATTTGTTGTAGTCCAAATCAGAAGCATTTAATATTTAAAAAATGATAATAAACCATTTGTTTAAAAAAAATCCATTTACTTAACAAACCATTCACGTGTGCTAAAATGTAGAAAGTAGAAAAAGGGATAAGTATTAAGTAAATAGGTGTTTTTGTTTTTTCTGAGTGCTTATATGGCTATGGTCTGGTTCATTATGAACAAATCCGGGTGGGCTACAATACTGCAAATAGAAGGAGTCTGATCTCATACATTTAAGGGAATTAAAACAAACCCAGTAGCACATGATTCAAAAGAACAGAATGAATCATGATGAGCTACATTTCTACTCCCGTCCTATTACACCGCGGTTCCTATTGACACCGAAGTATTTCAGTTTTACATACGTCACAAACGAACCATGTCATTTATCAGCGAGTTAATAACCAAATAGCCCCGTGGAGATCCGGGTTGTTTGAATAGATCCTCAGTACCACTTGCTTGTCGTAAGAGGCGACTAATTGGGGCGGTCCTTCGGATGAGACCGCAAAAACCGAGGCGCGTGTCACAGCAGGTGTGACACGATAAAGATCCCTCCCTGCTCAAAGGCCATCAGCGCCGAGTATAGGCCTAAATTTTGCAGCCCTTCACCGGCAATGGTGACGTCTCCATATGAGTGAAAAATTCTAGAGCGGGACGTTAAACAATACATAATCAATCAATCAATAACCAAATATATTGCATGCAATACTTGTCTTAGCTGAAAAAGTAAAAATGTCTAGACTTTTGGCAAGAATGCCTATGAACTTGTAATGAGTAAAAAATTCAACATTTTTTTCATTATACTTTCTTAATTTTTGTGCTTCTATATTAATATAAACAAACACATTTCTCATTGTTGAATCTTAATTATTTTTTTTTTGTTAATTATACCCCGGTTTACATCTCAAGAGATAACAACCTTTTGTCACAATTGTAAATTGTATCACCATTAAACAGTCATACGTTGCATTTCTATAAATATCGCGGTGTCGTAGTAACCTCGTTTTCAAATGTATTATTGTATACAGAACAGGCCTCGCAAGACCCAAAGATAACTGTTGTTTATCTATATGAATGAAAATATAGATTGACTGAAATCAGGCGTATAGATTTTAAAACGAATCGAAATCGTTAAGTACCCGCGGTATCATTGGACCTCTGCACACAATATACTGCCTTACTAGGCTTACCTGTTCGCAACATGACGCAACGACAATGAGCAAGGGTCCGTTTCGTTTTGAAGACTATATTGAAAAGTTTATGTGATACACAGTAAATTGCTTATCTAGGACGGGAACATAACATGGATTCTCTTTTCAGAGATTAGGGTAACTAACTCTGCATTAACTCCGTTTTCTGTTCATCTTTACGTTAGTGCATCATGGCGATTTTCGATTTTTTACTCGCTTTTTGTCTGGATCATCTTGACTTAGTGGCATTACACCGGTAATTGCCCAATCAAAATGAACTTAGTCAATTGTAGTTCCGTATATTTAAAAGAAAAATTTTTATGCGTGATTTTCCCTTCTTCTTTTCTCTTCTTATTTTTTTTTTGTACCTCTGATTAGGAAATTTTGTGTAATTTGTAGAAATAATCAATTGAAAAAAAAGATTTTGATGGACTTGACATTTTGTTGGAACAAATGTAACTGTTTTGATTTTAAATAATCAAGAAAAGCTAGGTTATGAAAATTTGGTGCACCCTTTCAATTAATTACAAAATTTAAAAAAAAAGTTGTGGTGCACTTCTGGCACACTGTGGTGCTAGCGGCATTAGCTACATACTTCTGGCACAATGTGGTGCTAGCGGCATTAGCTACATACTTCTGGCACACTGTAGTGCTAGCGGCATTAGCTGCATACTTCTGGCACACTGCGGTGCTAGCGGCATTAGCTACATACTTCTGGCACACTGTAGTGCTAGCGGCATTAGCTACATACTTCTGGCACACTGTGGTGCTAGCGGCATTAGCTGCATACTTCTGGCACACTGTAGTGCTAGCGGCATTAGCTGCATACTTCTGGCACACTGTGGTGCTAGCGGCATTAGCTGCATACTTCTGGCACACTGTGGTGCTAGCGGCATTAGCTGCATACTTCTGGCACACTGTGGTGCTAGCAGCATTACGGCATTAGCTGCATACTTCTGGCACACTGTGGTGCTAGCGGCATTAGCTGCATACTTCTGGCACACTGTAGTGCTAGCGGCATTAGCTGCATACTTCTGGCACACTGTGGTGCTAGCGGCATTAGCTGCATACTTCTGGCACACTGTGGTGCTAGCGGCATTAGCTGCATACTTCTGGCACACTGTGGTGCTAGCGGCATTAGCTGCATACTTCTGGCACACTGTGGTGCTAGCGGCATTAGCTACATACTTCTGGCACACTGTGGTGCTAGCGGCATTAGCTACATACTTCTGGCACACTGTGGTGCTAGCGGCATTAGCTACATACTTCTGGCACACTGTGGTGCTAGCGGCATTAGCTGCATACTTCTGGCACACTGTGGTGCTAGCGGCATTAGCTACATACTTCTGGCACACTGTGGTGCTAGCGGCATTAGTTACATACTTCTGGCACACTGTGGTGCTAGCGGCACTCAGTTCTGGTACACTGTTTTGCTTGCCACATACTTGCAGCACATTTGCAGCAAACTTTGTATTTTGGTAAGGGTAGGTTTATTTCAAAGGTTTGTACATAAAAATGGAAGGATGAGCGTTATTAATTTAACATCATGCAAATATTTCAGCAATTGTTGATTTTTTTTTCAAGGTGAAAGGCTGTGCATGTACTTAGAAATATTAAAAATGTGTCTGTCCACTCTTCTATTGTAGATATTTTTTCTGCTGTCTGTCCACTCTTCTATTGTAGATATTTTTTCTGCTGCCTGTCCACTCTTCTATTGTAGATATTTTATCTGCTGCCTGTCCACTCTTCTATTGTAGATATTTTATCTGCTGCCTGTCCACTCTTCTATTGTAGATATTTTTTCTGCTGTCTGTCCACTCTTCTATTGTAGATATTTTATCTGCTGCCTGTCCACTCTTCTATTGTAGATATTTTTTCTGCTGTCTGTCCACTCTTCTATTGTAGATATTTTATCTGCTGCCTGTCCACTCTTCTATTGTAGATATTTTTTCTGCTGTCTGTCCACTCTTCTATTGTAGATATTTTTTCTGCTGTCTGTCCACTCTTCTATTGTAGATATTTTTTCTGCTGTCTGTCCACTCTTCTATTGTAGATATTTTTTCTGCTGTCTGTCCACTCTTCTATTGTAATTATTTTTTCTGCTGTCTGTCCACTCTTCTATTGTAGATATTTTTTCTGCTGTCTG
This sequence comes from Ostrea denselamellosa, assembly GCA_024699665.1. Taxonomy (NCBI): domain Eukaryota; kingdom Metazoa; phylum Mollusca; class Bivalvia; order Ostreida; family Ostreidae; genus Ostrea; species Ostrea denselamellosa. Next base: position 181,302 of record JAMZEH010000039.1, read on the forward strand.
TCCGCTCTTCTATTGTAGATATTTTTTCTGCTGTCTGTCCACTCTTCTATTGTAGATATTTTTTCTGCTGTCTGTCCGCTCTTCTATTGTAGTTATTTTATCTGCTGTCTGTCCATTTTCTGCTGGCTGTCCACTCTTCTATTGTAGATATTTTTTCTGCTGCCTGTCCACTCTTCTATTGTAGATATTTTATCTGCTGTCTGTCCACTCTTCTATTGTAGTTATTTTTTCTGCTGTCTGTCCACTCTTCTATTGTAGATATTTTTTCTGCTGTCTGTCCACTCTTCTATTGTAGATATTTTTTCTGCTGCCTGTCCACTCTTCTATTGTAGATATTTTATCTGCTGTCTGTCCACTCTTCTATTGTAGATATTTTATCTGCTGTCTGTCCACTCTTCTATTGTAGATATTTTATCTGCTGTCTGTCCACTCTTCTATTGTAGTTATTTTTTCTGCTGCCTGTCCACTCTTCTATTGTAGATATTTTTTTCTGCTGCCTGTCCACTCTTCTATTGTAGTTATTTTATCTGCTGTCTGTCCATTTTCTGCTGGCTGTCCACTCTTCTATTGTAGATATTTTATCTGCTGGCTGTCCACTCTTCTATTGTAGATATTTTTTCTGCTGCCTGTCCACTCTTCTATTGTAGTTATTTTATCTGCTGTCTGTCCATTTTCTGCTGGCTGTCCACTCTTCTATTGTAGATATTTTATCTGCTGGCTGTCCACTCTTCTATTGTAGATATTTTTTCTGCTGCCTGTCCACTCTTGTATTGTAGATATTTTTTCTGCTGTCTGTCCACTCTTCTATTGTAGATATTTTTTCTGCTGCCTGTCCACTCTTCTATTGTAGATATTTTTTCTGCTGTCTGTCCACTCTTCTATTGTAGATATTTTTTCTGCTGCCTGTCCACTCTTCTATTGTAGATATTTTTTCTGCTGCCTGTCCACTCTTCTATTGTAGATATTTTTTCTGCTGCCTGTCCACTCTTCTATTGTAGATATTTTTTCTGCTGTCTGTCCACTCTTCTATTGTAGATATTTTTTCTGCTGTCTGTCCACTCTTCTATTGTAGATATTTTTTCTGCTGTCTGTTCACTCTTCTATTGTAGTTATTTTTTCTGCTGTTTTTTGTTGGGTTACAATTTGACTTTAAAATAACTCAAGATACTATTTTATACCGTAAACATCAATACGTGACCTTATCAATTGTAATTTTTTTTTCGAAAGAGGGAGATTCCTTGGAGTGTTAGTATTGGGATTGTATATGCTCAACCCGATAAATTCCGGAAAAAGCATACCATCCATATCATTCGCAGCGATAGATCGGCATATTTTCGGACAAGCTAGAATATGCAATGATAAAGTGGAACCTGGTTTGAATTTGCAGCGATGTATTGTTATTTAGAACTTATAATGGACGGATGAGCATGAATCATGTATATCTACGACCATAAAGCGTTATTTAGAAAAAAAAAAGTTGTATTATACAACTTTTTAAGAAGAATTAAAAAAAAGCATTGTAACGCGATGGCTGAAGTTGGCTTGTTCTATGTAGAGTAAAATGATTCTGAAGATGTTCTCCGACTTTATAAAATTATTCAGGTGTGTTAATTGTAATATTGAGATGTTCTCTATAAATAAATGGTCCCAGATGATTATCTAAGCCCCTATGACAGGAGCAGATGGGAGTTCATTGATAAGATATTCCAGTATTAAGATTGAGACGATCAACCATTGATCATGTATTGTGCACATGGAGACAGCAATTAAAGACAAACCCCAATGATTAATAACACGAAATGAAACTTTTATAGACCATTGAACATATTGCCATTCATGTCAGACCCAGGTTCTAGTAAATCGGTGTATTCCGGAATTAAAATCGAATCATCGTTCAGCAAAACCTAGTCATTCATGTAACGTAGGCCCGCACTTGACATTGCTGTCAAAATGGACTGAAATAGGGGGATGGGGACATGAATTAAATCGCGAAACTCATCCCAGAAAACACATAGCTGGCAGAAGGAAGCAAGATAAGGTAAGGCGACTTCCTGTCGTGATTAATTTTACAGATATTTATATTCTTTGCTATAATTTTGATCTAGCTATAGTTGTAATACCTTTCGTTTCGGGTTATATATCAAGTAAAATTTTGAAAGGCTCCACAATTTGACAGGGGACATGGGGGTACGTATCTATCCCTACATTCCATCTTTAAATGGTGAGAGAAGCACAGTATTAAATCTATCTTCTAGATTCACAACAAAATTCAAGATAATCGTTTTATTAAAGTAGAAACATAAAGTCACAAAAGCTTCAGAGTTCAATCTAAAACACAGATGCAGGGGAGGAAATAGTTAGTAAAACACTAGTAGAGGGGGGGAAATAGTCAGAAAAACACTAGTGCAGGGGAGGAAATAGTTAATGAAATACAAGTACAGGGGAGGTAGTAGTAAAACACTAGTACAGGGGAGGTAATAATTAGTAAAACACTAGTACAGGGGAGGTAATAATTAGTAAAACACTAGTACAGGGGAGGTAATAATTAGTAAAACACTAGTACAGGGCAGGAAATAATTAGTAAAACACTAGTACAGGGGAGGAAATAATTAGTAAAACACTAGTACAGGGCAGGAAATAATTAGTAAAACACTAGTACAGGGCAGGAAATAATTAGTAAAACACTAGTACAGGGCAGGAAATAATTAGTAAAACACTAGTACAGGGCAGGAAATAATTAGTAAAACACTAGTACAGGGCAGGAAATAATTAGTAAAACACTAGTACAGGGCAGGAAATAATTAGTAAAACACTAGTACAGGGCAGGAAATAATTAGTAAAACACTAGTACAGGGCAGGAAATAATTAGTAAAACACTAGTACAGGGCAGGAAATAATTAGTAAAACACTAGTACAGGGGAGGAAATAATTAGTAAAACACTAGTACAGGGCAGGAAATAATTAGTAAAACACTAGTACAGGGCAGGAAATAATTAGTAAAACACTAGTACAGGGCAGGAAATAGTCAGTAAAACACTAGTAAAGGGGAGGAAATAGTCAGTAAAACACTAGTAATGGGGAGGAAATAATTTGTAAAACACTAGTAATGGGGAGGAAATAGTCAGTAAAACACTAGTACAGGGGAGGAAATAGTCAGTAAAACACTAGTACAGGGCAGGAAATAATTTGTAAAACACTAGTAATGGGGAGGAAATAGTCAGTAAAACACTAGTACAGGGGAGGAAATAGTCAGTAAAACACTAGTACAGGGGAGGAAATAATTAGTAAAACACTAGTACATAGGAGGAAATAATTAGTAAAACACTAGTACATAGGAGGAAATAATTTGTAAAACACTAGTACAGGGGAAGTAATAATTAGTAAAACACTAGTACATAGGAGGAAATAATTAGTAAAACACTAGTACAGGGGAAGAAATAGTCAGTAAAACACTAGTACAGGGGAAGTAATAATTAGTAAAACACTAGTACAGGGGAGGAAATAATTAGTAAAACACTAGTACAGGGTAGGAAATAATTAGTAAAACACCAGTAGAGGGGAGGTAATAATTAGTAAAACACTAGTACAGGGGAGGTAATAATTAGTAAAACACTAGTACAGGGCAGGAAATAATTAGTAAAACGCTAGTACAGGGCAGGAAATAATTAGTAAAACACTAGTACAGGGGAGGAAATAATTAGTAAAACACTAGTACAGGGGAGGAAATAATTAGTGAAACACTAGTACAGGGCAGGAAATAATTAATAAAACACTAGTACAGGGGAGGCGATAGTCAGTAAAACACTAATACAAGGGAGGAAATAGTAACGTTCTTCTCAGAACGAATAGTGTGGAATGTGTTCGACGCTAAAAGTCGCACAATATACACCTGTCTGTTACTATCAACACTGGTCAATCCTCGGTGGTCAATTCTCCGGTCAAGATAATTTCAGCATTCATTTGATAATGTCCAGAAACAGCCCACTATTCTTAGTAAACACAGTATAACATAAAGTTCAAAACATCACAAACACTCTTTGAAATAATAAAATATTAATTAACAAATATTAATACCTCTTTACATAACCATAAACAGTTTTGAAGTTAAGGGTTAATAACTTGACCAAGTGTGTGACAGCCAAAAAGGGTCTCAAGTACATATAAGGTATAAGGATTATCATTCTTTTTCACAGATGACCTTCATATATATATATATATATATATATATAAACACTCTAAACACTTTTCGAAATATTTCGACTGTTTTACCGATCTTCGTCACTCATGTTTATTGATCATAGCAATGTAACACAAGACTACATGCACAGAGTACAATGGCGTCATAAAACGTATTACAGATGAAACGTAACGTCATAGTTGATGTTGCGGGTAAAATATATGGAAAAAGGCAAGACCCCTCAAAATGGATAGCTGTACAATTTAAAAAATATACGTTAAATAAGGTACCAAGACTACAAAAAGAAGTTAATTCTTAGCCGAAGTGAAACACAATCAGATACATTCAATTATTTATCAGTAAATGTTGTATACTTATAAAGGCTAAAGCCGTAAATATATATGTAAAGGTAATAATACCAGTTTAATAGTATATATATTTTATGTACATGCATATATTATTAAAAAATTCTATGCATAACAGAGATGATTCTTAAAGACAAAAATGTTTCCTTTTGTTTATTTCGAGTGGCACATAAGTGTTCAATTTTTTCTTCCATAAATTTTCTCTAAAGCGGCGGTAAATATCATCTTTGTAATTTTTTTTTTCTATACCTATGATAGAATAATCGCTTATACTGTGGGAATCCGTGTAGAAGTGAATAGCTACTGGGTCATCAGTTTCGCGTCTAATAAATGACAAATTCAAAACATGCCTTTGATATAAAGTTGTTTCAGTGTCTCCAACATATACAATTTTGTTGCATTTTTTGCAAAACACTCCATAAACTACATTGCTGGACTTACAATTGATTTAATTTTTAATATGATATTTGTTACCGTTACAGTCCTCGAATTGATTTGTTATAATGACATATTGACATAAACTACACTTTTTAGCACCACATGGTTTGTACAAATTTTCCTGTTTGAAAAATAAATCATTGTGTTTCTTATGTACCAGAATGTCTTTTGAATGGTTGTCTCTTCTGAAGGCCACGATTGGCATATCCTTAAAAACACTTTTGAGGTGATCAGAGTTTTCCTGAATTTTTTGACGGCTTTTTAAAATCCTATGGACATTAGAAAGTCCTTTAGAATAGTTTATCACAGAGAATCCAGACAATTTAGAAACGTTTGCATTTTGATATAATTTAGTGTATTCCTAAAAAGATTCTATTTCAAATAATTTCCTGTATATTCCCATTTAAAATTCTTATCTCCATCTGTGGCCACATACCACATCTGTAGGCATGTTCACAAAACTTTGCTAAAACATGTCTTAAGGTATGTCTTAAGATATAATTTAGGAAAAGAGTTAGGAGCATTGTAAGATTAACTTAGAATACGTCTTAGGATGTACCTCGACGATGTCTTAGGGCCATCTTAAGTTAGGACGTTCTAATTGCTTAGGAACATATTTTTTATGCAGATGATATTCGTCACATATTTTGGGTAAACAATTCAAATCTTGACACATACAGCTAGAGAAAAAAAAAACTCAAGACGTAATTTATTTATATAAATATTCTTAATATAGGTACGGTAAATTTAATATAATTATATCTAAAAACTAAGATTTTTTAAAAGAATATTTACCTTTAAATTAAAACACACACACACACACACACACACACACACACACACACACACACACACACACACACACACCAGTACATTATTATTTTTTTATATGATGATTGCCGTGTAAAACCACTGAGCCATGTAATACTTTTGTATGATAGTTTAAAGACATACGCGACGTTCCTCAACAATGCATTTTTTTTCGTGAAATTTTACGTACAATTCACTTGTATTCTGTCTCATTTCTAGAAAACAATATTGAGGTATGTTACCAGGCCTGTTTTAGAGTTAGTTATTTTGATAGTTCCTGGTCGTTAGAAGTAAACACGTAAAATTAGGAGGCATTACCGTAGTAAAGAAAGAGAAAAAAAATCTTTGGAACAATGATGTATCGAACTCGGTACCAATAATTTACAAGTTAGGTGACCTCACCACTGAGCTATCAAATATCATGTAAAACATGTGGTAGTATTACTACATTACAAAATCTACTCCTGTTGTGCAGGACACAAGTCAAACCTATCTGAATTTGATTGCAACACCCTAGGTTCAATCTCTGTGATATTACATGATAATAAAACGACACGCTAGGTCCAGTGTATGTGATATTACATGATAATAAAGCGACACGCTAGGTTCAATCTCTGTGATATTACATGATGATAAAGCGACACGCTAGGTTCAGTGTATGTGATATTACATGATAATAAAGCGACACGCTAGGTCCAGTGTATGTGATATTACATGATAATAAAGCGACACGCTAGGTTCAATCTCTGTGATATTACATGATAATAAAACGACACGCTAGGTCCAGTGTATGTGATATTACATGATAATAAAGCGACACGCTAGGTTCATCTCTGTGATATTACATGATGATAAAGCGACACGCTAGGTTCAATCTCTGTGATATTACATAATAAAGAGACCTGCTAGGTCCAGTGTATGTGATATTACATGATAATAAAGCGACACGCTAGGTTCAATCTCTGTGATATTACATGATAATAAAGCGACACGCTAGGTTCAGTGTATGTGATATTACATGATAATAAAGAGACACACTAGGTTGAATCTCTGTGATATTAATATAATAATGTTACATTTTGAGTGTACTATGCCAAAATATTAGTCAGGATTTTGATGCATGTTCCACCAGCCGAAGGCCAGTAAACGATGTGTCAAACCCTGACTACTGTTTTGGCAGAAACACAATCGGATATCACTCTCCTGCAGGAGTTATAGGCGAGTAAAGTTACCAACTCGTTGATTTCTCAGAAACTTCTGATAACAAAACGGTCGTATATATTGAATATCCACTTATATCAGATTTGATCAGAAATATTTTATGAAAGTGTCACATACCAAATACATGTCAACATGTAATTCCTGTATGTATATAAATCAATGTTCCAATTCTAAAATCATATTAAAATTTGTAAGAACAAAACACGATTATCGTTCCGATGATTGCTCAATTCATTGCTGTTGTACACAACAGAAGGTAACTGAGCAATCAGCTGATATTATCAGATATTGATGTAGTCACTGAGCGTGATTATTATGTACTTATCCCAAAACGACATTTTAAATCTTTGACCCTGTTATTCGAATACCAGACGTATTAAATAAAACCAGCTTACTGATACGTTTTCTTATTGCCAGCGAGTAACACACATTAAAACAAGAACAAGGAACAAAAAAAAAAAAAAAAGAAAAAAAAAGAAAAAGAAAGAAAAAAAACCAAAACAATCAATGCTTGCCGTATGTCTGTTGTCGAAATTGATAAGAGGTATTGAATGTCACGAAAGGAGATGTTAAACTTGTAAAGGAAATGTAGCGTGCCGGTAAAGCTTACCAAGAATATCTGTACATGGTACACTAAGGGAATTTTTATTTGAGAGAATTTTTTCTTCAAATTACAACCTTTTGATTATTATAGAAAACTGCATGTCTGTATTTGTTTTCTTTAATTAACAGAGTATCTTGGCATTTCTCGGTTGATTTTATAGCAAGTAGTCGAAATTCGTTGTGTCAACAAGTAAATATGTGATATGTGCTTGTGTTCAGTATATGTATGTGTTCAATATTTGAATGTGTGTGTTCGGTGTATATATATATATATATATATATATATATATATATATATATATATATATATACACCGAACACACACACACACACACACACACACACACACACACACACATATATATATATATATATGTGTGTGTGTGTGTGTGTGTGTGTGTGTGTGTGTGTGTGTGTGTGTGTGTGTGTGTGTGTGTGTGTGTGTGCAATATCACAAAAGCCGATTAAGTATATACTCGACTAGTATATACTAGGAGTATATACTCCTTAAGAATTGAAGAAACTGGTCGAGTATATGCCAGTCGGTGGGGGCTTGATATCTCGTTCGTTCCGATGTATGAGAAGGTCTATGGTCTCTTCCCTGGTACAGTGTTTCTGGGTTCTCTCCTCCACCAATAAAAACTGGACGCCACCTGATAACTGAAAAATTGTTGAGTGTGGTAGAAAACAACAATCAATCAAAGAAACAATTAATATATATACATATGTATGTGTTCAATATTTCATATTCAGTGAAATCGCTAAATGTATTTGTTCAATATTTGAATATGTTCAGTTTATGTACGTGTTTAGTACATTCTGTATATGTTCAATATAACTTTGTCTACAGTATGGCCATATGCTCATTACAGTCATGGGTTCAGTTAGTGTATATATTCAATGCCTGAACTTTAGTATGTGTAAAGTTACAATGTAGTGGATTTCAGCATATGTATGTGTTCAGTATATATGTGTTCAAGATAGTAAACCCCAGTATGTATATGTGTTCAGGTAGTGAACTTCAGTATATGTATGTGTTCGAGTAGTGAACTTTAGTATGTATATAGGTAGTAAACGTCAGTGCGTGTATGAGTTCAGTTGGTAAACTTTAGTACGTGCATGTGTTCAGTTAGTGAACATCAGTGTGTGTATTTGTTCATGTTGTCAACTACAGTACGTGCATGTGTTCAGTTAGTGAACATCAGTGTGTGTATTTGTTCATGTTGTCAACTTCAGTACGTGCATGTGTTCAGTTAGTGAACATCAGTGTGTGTATTTGTTCATGTTGTCAACTTCACTACGTGCATGTGTTCAGTTAGTGAACATCAGTGTGTGTATTTGTTCATGTTGTCAACTTCACTACGTGCATGTGTTCAGGTAGCGAACCTAATTCTTTTCACTTAGTGAGCATCAGATTGTGTATGTGGGCATTGTCATTGAAACACCAGAATAGAGACTACCATATGTACGTTTGCACTTCTAAAGCTAGCATGAAAACGCTCATCCGTTTGATTAGAATAGACTTCCGACAGAACTATGCACTTTAAAATTTGTAATATCGCAAGAAAAAGATAAATTGATCAGAACATAAAATAGATTTTAAGGGTGAATAACACGTCGTCATAATGGCTGACTTCCTTTTAAAACATGAATGAAAATAGAAATGTCAGAATTTTTAAATGAAGTCGCCGCTGGGTGGCTCAGTGGGTGAACGTATCGACTGCTGATCTGTAGATCCCGGATTCGAGTCCAGCAGGAGTTGAGAAGAAATTTCATGGTTTTGTGTATTGTGCGTATTTAAGGATTACACGTCTAGGCTGATTTATGAGATAAAGAAGGAGAGTATGGGTGGAATCTGAATTACAGTGTACACATAAATTATCCTAGTGCTGAATTACAGTGTACACATAAATTATCCTAATGCTGAATTACAGTGTACATATAAATTATCCTAGTGCTGAATTACAGTGTATACATAAATTATCCTAGTGCTGAATTACAGTGTACACATAAATTATCCTAGTGCTTCCTTTGTTTGTGTCTCTCCATCATACAAACAACTGTAACTGTTATCCTTCATGTTTAAAATGAAAGTAAACCTCTTTGTGACGAGAGAACAAGTTACTAAATATGGAAATAAAAGGTGTTAAGAAAGTTCGTTCCATGATTTACAGCATGCCTAAAATTATTTATAAACAACTCATATACAAGTTTATATGTTTTTAATAACCAGACAGTCCACCTTTGTTTTTCAATACATTTTTAATTCTATTTGGCATTGAATGAATCAAAGAAATCAAATGTTTCTGAGGTATCTCCCTCCATGCACGGTGAAGTCGGCGTCGTAATTGGCACATTGTCGTTGGGCGCGGATCCTTGTAGGCCTCGCTGTCCAGAATAATCCATAGATTTTCGATGCAATTTAGGTCTGGGGAATTGCCTGGCCATTCTACTTTGGTAATAAAGTTTGGTAGATTATTTTCACACCAATTCTGTGTTAGCAGGGCAGTGTGAGGGGTCGCTCCATCTTGAACAAATGTGGCGTGTCCTGGATATTGAAGTAACTTTCGTTCGTTGATCCTACCACTATTTTTCTGTCGATTTAGAGCAGGTTTTAGTTCTTTTAAAAGGATATTGTTCACATAATAATCAGCATTAATAGTTTTGCCGGCTGAAACAATGTGAAGTTTGGATAATCCCTGTACTCCTATCGCACCCCATACCATGACTTTAGCGCTCGACTTGACACAGCTTACATCTGGAACCTCATCTGACTGGGACCCCCATACAACATCGTCCAGTCGGTTCGGAACATGAAACAAATATTTCGTAGATTCATCACTAAAGATGTAGTTTTCCCAGTCTTCAGCCGTCAAATGCTTGTGATCACGAGCAAATTTCAATCTCTTTTGCCTCTGTGTTTTCGTTAATAGTTGATTTCTCGGTCTTTTAAATGCCTTCCATTTTTTAACTTTTCGCAAATAATTTAAAACAGTTACATGATTCACATTAAAGCCTGAGTTCTTAAGTTCCTTGCTGCATTTCCTTGTTGATTTTCCTCGTTTGTATTTTATGTTTTCCACTTTTCTCTTCACTACCCCCACTATCTTCGAAGGCCGGCCGGATCTCGGTTGATCGGATAGTTGTTTATTTTGCTCTCGCCTTCGCCTCCACTTTGTTACCCATCGCTCAATTTTACATAGCTTTTACATGCTTAGCCACATCCTTCACACTTAATCCTGCATCTAATAAAGCCAAAGCTTGAGCTCGTTCATTAATTGTATCAACACTTGTACAGGACGTCTGCTTTTTCACTGAACTCGGCATATTTATTTCATGGCGTAATAGACACTTTGTTTACATCACACTATAGTAACACAAGAGAGTGCACATAGGGAAGGATAACTGCTGATATTATGAAAAAAAGTCTATAGAGTTACCAGTAAAAATTTGAAACAAAAACATGTCGTTTTTCTATTTAATTTTTTCAAATTTACAAACGGAACGAGCCGCCCGCGTGGCGCAGTGGTTAGAGCGTCGGGCTCAAAGATCTGATGATCCTTGAGTCGGGGGTTCGAATCCCACTGTGGGACGTGGGTGTCGGTCTTTCGGATGAGACCGTATAAACCGAGGTCCCGTGTCGCAGTAAGTGTGGCACGATAAAGATCCCTCCCTGCTCAAAGGCCCTGAGTGCCGAGCATAGGCCTAAATTTGCAGCCCTGTCACCGGTAATGGTGACAGCCGCCGGATAGCTGAAAAATTGCTCAGGCGGATATAAACAAACAAACAAACAAACGGAACGAACTTTCTTAACACCCTTTATAAGAGATTTTGATTTTTGATTTTTTGTTTTTTACGCTACACTCAACAATTTTTCAGTTACCTGGTGGCGTTCAGTTTTTATTGGTGGAGGAGAGAACCCAGATACAATGTATCCCGGGAAGAGACCACCGACCTTCCGAAAGTAAACTGGCAAACTTTCTCACATACATCGGCGCGAGCGAGACTCGAACCCGCGCCGACTATAGGTGAGAGGCCTTGTGATTTTGAGCGCGATGCTCTAACCACTCAGCCACGGAGGCCCCGAAATATAAGAGTATATATTGATAATGCATTATTGAGTATAATTATTTGTTTTGTGTCGGCTGACTGGTTGTTATTTGTTTTACGTCCCGTCGAGAATGTTCCCTCATACTGGGACGTAACAAGCTGAAGTGAAGTTACACAAAGGCCTATGCTTAGCGCTCAGGGACGTGGCAGTGAGTGTTCTTTAACGCCCCAACTACTACCGCGACACAGTATCTCCGTGGAGTTTTTAAAGACCCATGATTCACACTACTAAATGCCGATCGTTTGGCTAAGGAGCAGTCACAACCTATATTTACATCATAGATTTCACTTCATGGCCTTGGCACGAGCGGGACTCGAACTCACGACCTCCGGTTACGAAGGGAACACTCTACCACTGAGCTACCAAGACCGTTGTTTTGCCAGAAGGACTAAAATGATGCTGTACTTTGACAAAAATGTGTCACGTGATCTCCGATAATGTTTTTTTTAAGGAAACTTTTGACACCAATATGGCTTCCGAAACCGTCTTTACTAATGTTTAAGTAAATGAAACAATACATATCTGTCAGGTCTTGACAAAACAAAAACATTATAATAGACAGTCAGTAACAAACCTAATAAGTAGTAATAGACAGTCAGTAACAAACCTAATAAGTAGTAATAGACAGCCACTAACAAACCTAATAAGTAGTAATAGACAGCTAGTAACAAACCTAATGAGTAATAATAGACAGCCAGTAACAAACCTAATAAGTAGTAATAGACAGCCAGTAACAAACCTAATAAGTAGTAATAGATAGCCAGTAACAAACCTAATAAGTAGCAATAGACAGCCAGTAACAAAAAAACCTAATAAGTAGTAATAGATAGCCAGTAACAAACCTAATAAGTAATAATAGACAGTCAGTAACAAACCTAATAAGTAGTAATAGACAGCTAGCAACAAACCTAATAGGTAGTAATAGATAGCCAGTAACAAACCTAATAAGTAGCAATAGACAGCCAGTAACAAAAAAACCTAATAAGTAGTAATAGATAGCCAGTAACAAACCTAATAAGTAATAATAGACAGTCAGTAACAAACCTAATAAGTAGTAATAGACAGCTAGTAACAAACCTAATAAGTAGTAATAGACAGCTAGTAACAAACCTAATAAGTAGTAATAGACAGCTAGTAACAAACCTAATAAGTAATAATAGACAGCTAGTAACAAACCTAATAAGTAGTAATAGACAGCTAGTAACAAACCTAATAAGTAGTAATAGACAGCCAGTAACAAACCTAATAAGTAGTAATAGACAGCTAGTAACAAACCTAATAAGTAGTAATAGACAGCTAGTAACAAACCTAATAAGTAGTAATAGATAGCCAGTAACAAACCTAATAAGTAGTAACAGACAGTCAGTAATAAACCTAATAAGTAACAATAGGCAGCCAGTAACAAACCTAATAAGTAGTAATAGACAGCTAGTAACAAACCTAATGAGTAATAATAGACAGCCAGTAACCAGCCTAATAAGTAGTAATAGACAGTCAGTAACAAACCTAAAAAGTAATAATAGACAGCTAGTAACAAACCTAATAAGTAGTAATAGACAGTCAGTAACAAACCTAATAAGTAGTAATAGACAGCTAGTAACAAACCTAATGAGTAATAATAGACAGCCAGTAACAAACCTAATAAGTAGTAATAGACAGCTAGTAACAAACCTAATAAGTAGTAATAGACAGCCAGTAACAAACCTAATAAGTAATAATAGACAGCCAGTAACAAACCTAATAAGTAATAATAGACATCTAGTAACAAACCTAATAAGTAGTAATAGACAGCTAGTAACAAACCTAATAAGTAGTAATAGACAGCCAGTAACAAACCTAATAAGTAGTAATAGGCAGCCAGTAACAAACCTAATAAGTAGTAATAGATAGCTAGTAACAAACCCAATAAGTAACAATAGACAGCTAGTAACAAACCTAATAAGTAGTAATAGACAGCCAGTAACAAACCTAAAAAGTAATAATAGACAGCTATTAACAAACCTAAAAAGTAGTAATAGACAGCCAGTAACAAACCTAATAAGTAGTAATAGACAGTCAGTAACAAACCTAAAAAGTAATAATAGACAACAAGTAACAAACCTAATAAGTAACAATACACAACTAGTAATAAACCTAATAAGTAGTAATAGACAGCCAGTAACAAACCTAATAAGTAGTAATAGACAGCTAGTAACAAACCTAATAAGTAGTAATAGACAGTCAGTAACAAACCTAATAAGTAGTAATAGACAGCTAGTAACAAACCTAATAAGTAGTAATAGACAGGCAGTAACAAACCTAATAAGTAGTAATAGACAGTCAGTAACAAACCTAATAAGTAGTAATAGATAGCCAGTAACAAACCTAATAAGTAGTAATAGACAGCCAGTAACAAACCTAAAAAGTAATAATAGGCAGCTACTAACAAACCTAATAAGTAGTAATAGACAGCTAGTAACAAACCTAATAAGTAGTAATAGACAGTCAGTAACAAACCTAATAAGTAGTAATAGACAGCCAGTAACAAACCTAATGAGTAGTAATAGACAGTCAGTAACAAACCTAAAAAGTAATAATAGGCAGCTACTAACAAACCTAAAAAGTAATAATAGACAGTCAGTAACAAACCTAAAAAGTAGTAATAGACAGCCAGTAACAAACCTAAAAAGTAGTAATAGACAGCTAGTAACAAAGCTAATGAGTAGTAATAGACAGTCAGTAACAAACCTAAAAAGTAATAATAGACAGTCAGTAACAAACCTAAAAAGTAATAATAGACAGCCCGTAACAAACCTAATAAGTAGTAATAGACAGCTAGTAACAAACCTAATAAGTAGTAATAGACAGTCAGTAACAAACCTAATAAGTAGTAATAGACAGCCAGTAACAAACCTAATAAGTATTAATAGACAGCCAGTAACAAACCTAAAAATTAATAATAGACAGCTAGTAACAAACCTAATAAGTAGTAATAGACAGTCAGTAATAAACCTGGTAAGTAGTAATAGACAGCTAGTAACAAACCTAAAAAGTAATAATAGACAGCTAGTAACAAACCTAATAAGTAGTAATAGACAACCAGTAACAAACCTAAAAAGCAATAATAGACAGCTATTAATAGACTTAATAAGTAATAATAGACAGCCAGTAACAAACCTAATAAGTAAAAATAGACAGCTAGTAACAAGCCTAAAAAGTAGTAATAGACAGTCAGTAACAAACATAGTAAGTAGGAATAGACTACTAGTAGTTACTTATTAGTAAAAAATCTAATAAGTGATAATTTATTATTATTATTATTATTATTATCATCATTGTTATTTTTATAATTCGATAAAAGACAAACCTTTTAATGAAAGGAACTGGTTGATACTCCTAGGGCACTTAAATGGAAGCGCCAAATTAACCGAAAAAAAAGAAGGAAAGCCCAATGTATATATTAGAATTGTATATGTGACATCAGAAGAAAGTAAAATTATGTAATATCTGATTCTGAAAACGAGCCTAATATACACACATAAAAGGACTAGCAACGTCCCTGTATTTGGATGAGACATAGGTAAAGAGGTAGGGAGGTACAAATATAAAGTTTTCCAAGAATCCATTAAATTCATAAATAGATTACTAAATGGGTATGCATAACAATTAGGTGTAAATTTGTGATGACAAAAGTAGATTTACGACTTACTGTTTAGGGGGAATAATAGATCGTCATGATGGCTGACTTCCTTTTTGAAACTTGAATGAAAATATAAACACCATGGATACACGTATAATTCATTTGAATCTAATTGCCTAGCTAGGTAGCTCAGTAGGTTTATGTGTCGATTGCTAATATGTAGTTCATGCGTTCGAGTTTAGTAGGGCATTTTTTCAGATCATTTTCTACTAAAACAGCATTTCTTTGTTTTAGTTTTTGGACTAAGTAAAGGAAATTTGAAACTTTTCAGATTCAAAATATCATTGTACATATCATTTAGTTTCCATCCATATCAAATTTCTCTGTTGTGTTATTGCTCCTAAATCACTTGGTTTTCTTAATTTTTCGTGACCATATTAACACTTTTTGATTTAGTAATGGACTCGGTAGAATTCAGAAGACGGGGCAAAGAAATGGTGGACTACATAGCCAACTACATGGACACACTCACGGGGCGGAGGGTTACACCGGAAGTAGATCCTGGATACCTAAGAAATAAACTTCCGGGAAAACCACCTGAAAAGGGGGACAAATTTGAAGATATCATGAATGATGTTGAAAAGGCAATCATGCCCGGCGTGAGTTCATTGCAGTTTTATAATAATGCATAAATAATTTCATACCGTGATTGCACTATTTGAATCAAAAGGTATTTTAGAATTCCTGGTATTTTATTTAGGTATATATTAATGTCTTCAGGCACTTTTGTTCCAGTAATACGGCGTCACTTCGCATGATCGAGCGTGCAAATTATTTACTAGGCCGGGCTTCCCATAGATTTCAGTGAAACAGGTTTTAGTTTTGTTCTCAGTGACCAATAACATTGAAAGAATGGCATAACATGGTCATCCAAACTCACTTTTATTGAATTCATACGGCCACTCAGTGATTAAAATTTGCATGCTCAGTCACACGAAGTGAGACGGTTATTTAAGCGACAATAAATATGGTTTTATGACCAGCAGCTGTTACAGAATGTTTTACGTCTTGTGTAAAATGCTAATCCAAACATTCATTTAACACTGTTGTCTATTATTTCCATTAAGATGAAAAGGCAAAGATAACTATCAGAATTTAATCTGGTAATTCCTATAGAAAATACAAATCACAGAGATGGGCAAACGTGGACCCATGGTTATACCAGAGGTGGGATCATGTATTAAGGAGGAGTAAGCATTCTTGTCGACCGATCATACCCGCCGTGAGCCCTATATTCCGATTAAGTAAACGAAGAAATCCGTAGTCAGAATCAGTGTGTCAAGAACGACCTAACAATTGATATGAAACACATCAGATAACATTTGACTTAATAATAAGTTGTACTGGAAAACTAGATCGTTTTAATGACCATAAAATTTGCGAAATGATGACTTTAGAAGAGATTGTACAAACTCCTGTAACATCAACTTTTTTGTCAATAGCCCGCCTTGATTTAAAAACTGATCATATGCAGAACAAGCTCTTGCGTATCGAATTAGTTGAGAGATATATAAACATCACATGGAGGTGATGATGGAATATTGCTACATAAATAAGGGAAGTTGACTGTGGAGAAATTGAAAACATCCAGTTTGTCATAAAGTTGAGTTGTTAATTTGCAGCCGGGTTAGTGTACATCTTTCAGGAATAAGATCATTTATTTCTCAAAAACCAAATAAATGCTACAGAGAAGATATAAACAGCTTGTATGGATATATAATAGTTCATGACAAGGTAGTTTGACAAAGAAGATAGTTCACATTACTATACAGAATAAACATATACTGTGTTGATAGTAATAAGATATTTTCAAATAATCAATAAGATAATGTTATTAAATAGTAAACTGTGGTAATGCACATATAGTTATATCGAAGGACAAATTCTATGATTTATGCTTCTAATTAACGAACATAAGCTTCCTAAAGGTTTAACACTTTTACAGTAGAACAGAGTTTCAAATTTAATGACATTTACATCAATTAGAAAGTGACTTTTCAAGCATTGTTTTCGAACATTATCAAAAATAATCATTATCTTCCAGATAACCCACTGTCTCTTGTCTGTATATTTACATGATTTATAGATACTGAAAACAATTAATGATATCTATGTGTAATATTTTCCACTTGAAATTAAATCAGTATTTGAAGACAAAATGTCCGATAAAACAGGTTTTACTACAGTCTATTGTGATAAAATAATGGTGATTATTTAAAAAATGGCAAGTGAGTACAATGAATATAAGCTCGTGCACAAGAAATATTATACAGTTTAGGTTTACCAAACGTCTATCGTTAATCCTTAAAATCCTTAAAGAAAATCAGATTGTTTCCGATGTTTTCTCATTTTTCCAAATGTTACGACTATCCAAAGATAAAAGTGAGCATTCCATAGGGATGCTCCAAGTACCCGAAACCAAAAGTAGCACAGACGGTGAGAACTACCCAGAAGACAGGTCTATCAAAATGTAGTAGCACAGACTGTGAGAACTACCTGCAAGACAGGCCTATCAAACTGTAGTAGCGCAGACTGTGAGAACTACCTGGAAGACAGGCCTATCAAACTGTAGTAGCATAGACTGTGAGAACTACCTGGAAGACAGGCCTATCAAAATGTAGGAGCATAGACTGTGAGAACTACCTGCAAGACAGGCCTATCAAAATGTAGTAGCGCAGACTGTGAGAACTACCTGGAAGACAGGCCTATCAAACTGTAGTAGCACAGACTGTGAGAACTACCTGGAAGACAGGCCTATCAAAATGTAGTAGCATAGACTGTGAGAACTACCTGCAAGACAGGCCTATCAAAATATAGTAGCATAGACTGTGAGAACTACCTGGAAGACAGGCCTATCAAACTGTAGTAGCACAGACTGTGAGAACTACCTGGAAGACAGGCCTATCAAACTGTAGTAGCGCAGACTGTGAGAACTACCTGGAAGACAGGTCTATCAAACTGTAGTATCACAGACTGTGAGAACTACCTGGAAGGAAAACCTATGAAACTATAGTAGCACAGACTGTGAGAACTACCTGGAAGACAGGCCTATCAAACTGTAGTAGCGCAGACTGTAAGAACTACCCGGATGACAGGATTTCTTTGGAGACGGTTTCAAGCCACTGGACCACTGATGATGGACGCGCAGTGGCAAGCACAGAGTTACCATTCCTAGTGAAGACTGTGAAATTTGCTTGCTCTATTTATAACTGGGATAAACACGCTTCAAAATGCTCTATGGAGAATTCATTCAGACAATGTGGAACCGTCTAAGACATTGTGATGTGAACGCCCGTAGACCGTACCTGTAAAGGGACAGAACTAAACCAAAAGATGACAAATCCACTTACTTAAGATCTTATACTAATTGTACTCACTTGCCGTTTAAAATGCCAGTTTTGAATAATCACGATTATTTCATCACAATAGAATGTAGCTAAGGTCTGTTATGTAGAACAGTTTGTCTTTCAAATATTCAAATTCAAGTGCGAAACATTAGACATGGAGACCTATACTTCCCTCTTTAGAAGCGCGAAGTCGATAATTTTGTGTTATTTATTAATTCATTAATTCAGTAAACAAATATCTATAGTAATATGATATTTCAAAATAAAAGTGTATCATCCATTGATGTTATGTGTCATGTCGTTATTTCCTGATAATCTACTTGGGAGATGGAAGTCAGAGGAGTTTAGTCCTAGTACCGGGTATGTCTCCATTAGAGTTAAAAACGGCGCGTCGGGGTCGTGTTATTGACTGCCAGATACTTCGATTCGCGTTTTGGAGAATGTTTTATCACTCTTCTAATAATGCCCTTCGACATTCTCGTGTATTCTTAAGCAGGCGGCTGTGCACGCGTTTCACAAATGTTCAAAATCGAGGTCAAAGCGGGCCAATCAAGAAACTATGAAACTATAGTAGGACAGACTGTGAGAACTACCTGGAAGACAGGCCTATCAAACTGTAGTGGACATTTTAAGGCAATTTTGCGCGAGCAATATCAAGCTGAAAAATTAATCCAATGCTTTGCCTATGCTCTGTATTAATGATCCATTTATATTAAACACAGGCTGTAGAATTTCGTTTATATACTGTCTGGCATTTAAAAGATAACTGAAAAATAGTTGAGTGTGACAGAAAATAACAATCAGTCAATCAAAATGACTAATGTGAGCAAGATTTGGCGTGAATTGCTCCCCAGACCATGAATCTGTTACGTTCAAGGACACAATTATCTACATAACATTAATGTACACCACGGTGAACTCGAGCTCTGTCGTTAGCCTTACTGACGTTACATCTGGACTAGTGGGAGAACTGGACCTGCGCCCAGTCATTTAGCCTCTGTCTACACCTGTATCGTCGGTGGTGCGTTTGGAGTTGTAGTCATTTGTAAGGTCTTCTACAGCGGATCTATACTGTTAGATTTAGCCTTTATAATCACCAGATTTGGTTTGTCATGACAAAACTCGTTTTTATCCTGCTGTGTGAATAATGAACATGGGAATTGAGGTAATGAGTTTTAAAATCAGCATGATGTGTAATGAATGAAGTTTGCAGTGGATGTTATAAAAAGAGCATTCAAAATATCTGGAAAAACGATACGTTTTTAATATCCGTCAGTTTACCCATCGTGTGTCTGTATTTTCATTCCGTTTTACGTGTATCTCTCAGATAACCACTGACACATGTCTTTATCTTCACTCCGATTTACGACACGTGTCTCTATATACAGTCCGATTTACGACAGGTGTCTCTATATACAGTCTGATTTACGACACGTGTCTCTATATACAGTCCGATTTACGACAGGTGTCTCTATATACAGTCTGATTTACGACACGTGTCTCTATATACAGTTTGATTTACAACACGTGTCTCTATATACAGTCTGATTTACGACACGTGTCTCTATATACAGTCTTATTTACAACACGTGTCTCTATATACAGTCCGATTTACGACACGTGTCTCTATATACAGTCTGATTTACGACAGATGTCTCTATATACAGTCTGACTTACGACACGTATCTGTATATTCACTCCGTTTTACGACACATGTCTCTATATCAACTCCATTTTACACTTCGTGGGAAATGGGGTGGTCCTTCGGATGAGACCACAAAAACCAAGGCCCTGTGTCGCAGCAGGTGTAGCACGTTAAAGATCCCTCTCTGTTCAAAGGCAGCTAATGCCGATCATTGGCATAAATTTTGCAGCCCTTCACAGGTAATAGGGACTTCTCCATATGAGTTAAAAATTCTCGAATGGGACGTTAAACAATATACAACCAACCAACCACTCCGTTTTACGTGTATCATTTAAATAAACACTGATACGTGTCTGTATTTTTACTCCGTTGAACAGATAACCCACTGGCAGCATCCAAATTTCCACGCCTACTTCCCCGCCGGAAACTCCTTCCCCTCCATTTTGGGAGATATGTTGTCTAATGCGATTGGCTGCGTTGGGTTTTCATGGGTATGACACACGCAAACTCACAAACACATACATACACACACACGCACACACACACACACGCGCGCGCACACACATACATTCACACACACACACGCATACACACACACATACACACACACACATACATTGACACACACACTAACACACACACATACATACATACACACACATATTCACACACATATACACACAAACTCACAAACACATACATACACACACACACTAACACACGCATACACACACACACACACACGCATACACACACATACATACATACACACACATACACACACTAACACACACATACATACACACACACTCACACACAAACTCACAAACACATACCCCCCCCCCCCCCCCCACACACACACACACACACACACACACACACACACACACATTAATACACACACACACACATTAATACACACACACACACACATTAATATACACACACACACATACACACATTAATATACACACACACACATACACACACGCACACACACATTAATATACACACACACACACATACACACACGCACACACACACATTAATATACACACACACACACACATACACACACACACACACACACACACACACATACACACACACACACACACACACACACACACACACAGTTCATTTGGAAATGATTCTTTTATCTCTTCTGCTATTATGTTAATGTTTTTTTTAAAAATAATTTTAATCTTGCTTCAGGCTGCAAGTCCTGCCTGCACTGAACTGGAGACTCTGGTTTTGGACTGGATAGGTAATGGAACTTTAATACATTTTGATTGGTTATTTCCACAAAGCTTGAATAACTAAAGAAAATATATATTATAGAAATAATTTTAATCATCAGTTATGTGTGTTCCATCGGTCTTTATTGACTAATTCATTCTCTTATTAATATCATGAATATTGGACATTTTTTAAAATAAGAAAATTGTGTTCTATTTTCGTGATGGTGATCTTTCTTTAGTAATTGAAACTGTAAACCTTGCACCTTATTAAATTGATACTACTAATAGTGTCCAAGGTTTCCCAGTCAAGCGTTCAGCCTTTCAATCCATTAAGACAAACAATCTTGTGTACAGGTATTAACTGGAATTTCTGGTAAATATTCATAATACGCAGTATGTCTTATACCATGTATCTGTGGTATTCTTATTGAAATGGTAGGCACCTTACAGTTCATTCTTATATCAAACTATCTATTGCGTTCATGGATATCATTCCAAACCTTGCCTTTCGACCGAGCAAAACATGAAATGATCACTGGCGTGTCCAAAGTAATATAATTCTCTCTCTCTCTCTCTCTCTCTCTCTCTCTCTCTCTCTCTCATATCCAATGTTTTGTGTAGGTACATGATACATGAAACTGGAAAAGTTTCACGGAGGCCTGCTGGGACGTTAAAGCATGTCATTTGACAGTCTGAGATTGCGTTTTAGCTGTTTCAGTACATTTGCATACGGATGTACATCTAATACGAATGATACGCCAATTCATTTAACGAGGGAAATATAACGCAGTCAGCGTAAACAGTGTATTGTGACGTCATAACAACAGATACTAATATTTACTTTTGAATGTGTTACACGGGCAGATGAACACAAGCGGTATTCTAGCGGTTTGTTTTTTTTGTTTTTTTTTGTTTTTTTTGTTTTTTGTTTTTGTTTTTTAGTTGTTTTGTTTTGTTTTTTTTGTTTTTTTTTTTCTCTCCATTTTTTCTTGGAATTCAAAACTAATAAATTTCAGAAATATTGGTATTAAAGAGTGCAATCTTTTATTCTAAAAGCAAAAATTGTCAAGAGATGTTCAAATTTTCAGATCCACCACACGATTCAGATACGGGATGGAAGACAAATGACATAAAACATTGGCCCCATCTTGTTTATGAAGATTTAGTAGATTATTTGATAAATTCCAAGGCATATGACGGAAAAGAAATTTTCGTTGATTGTTGCTACAGCCAAAAACAATACAATTTCGCCCTCCACTTCTCTCATACGGCATTTTGTTTATCAGCACAGTAATGGCGGACGTCATCAACGACCCCTGTAGGCAAAGAGCGATAACTCTTTAAACACTTCGGAATATAATTGTGTATACATACTAGGGTGAAACATCACCAATAAACAATATATTTCCGGAATAATTATAATTAATAATAAACCGTATCAAACTACGAAAAATTAATCATAATAATTATATATATATATATATATATATATATATATATGGAAGTTTTCAGAATTTTAACTGAACTTATTTTGCACATAACATCAAGAGTATCAAACACAGATCATTGTGTTTTTATATTTTTTTTTCTGAAAGGGGGGGTGTGTGTGTGTGAGAAAGATGTTATCTAAGATTCTTGACATTCAAAAGAAGAAAATAGGGACCAAAATAAAAATAGTAATAAAATAAAAAAATAAATAAATACAAAAACAAATTGTTCTCCATTCCAAACTTCAAAATCTTCAATAGGGTTTTAATTTTTTTTTTTGGGGGGGGGGGGGGTGTCATAATTCAATTCATCAGTTCTACAATGATGTGTCAGCTAATGAATGAAGTAAATAAATAAAAGAAAAATTATGGAAAATCAACTTTATTAAAATCAAGTTAATCTGGTTTAACATGCCAGAGTACAAGATATCTTATAAGAATTTTGAATGGGAATGGGACAGTAACTACCCAGTAAAACAGATTTTTAGGAGACTAACAACAGCTTACTTTTAGGTGCATGCTATGTGCAGTATGATCATACCGATATGAATATTAGTATCTCACCGTTATGAATATTATTATCTCACCAATGGTCATCTCAAAAGCTTGCAGAAATTAGAAACAGGCCATTCAGAAAGATTTATGAAGGTGATCAGTGGGGAAATCACCTATTTTGAAATTATAATTGGTGCTAAAATATTTTTTTCATTGGGTAGACGGGAAAAGGGGTATGCAAGTAAAATCTATATATGCTATCCACACTTCAGGTGCCTGTGCACTAAACTACTCCTGGCACCACACAAGTATTAGTGTCTGTGACAGTTTTACAAGAACATGAAAAACTTCATGGGAGATATTGGCAATGATATCACTGAGGAATTATAATGTCCATCTGCATGCATGGAATGGGAGAAAAGGACTGTGCTACAGGTGTTCTACTTGGATGTGGTATGGAGGTTGTGAGAACATGTCCTGATGCTATTTGTGCAACAGAATGCGGTACCACAAGACCTCTGCCCTTGTTAACCTAGTACACAGATTCCTGAATGACAGTTGGATCTTTGCTTTTCACTATATCAATGCTTTTAAAGACCATCAAATTTTTCATAGCAACTTGCAAGAAATGTAATAAAAGGAGAAAGTCTAATAAGATGAAATGCACACAAATCTATACACTGTAATCATGATGAAGTAAAGCTTGTTTATAAGGAATTCCTTGGGAGACACAAATTCAAAAATACTTTTAATCTTTAACCAAGAGTCTTTATAGCAAGCTTTTTTAAAGTTAAACAAGTTCATTACAACATGCAGTGAAGTTTCTTAACAAATTAACAAACTCCATAACATATCATAATAAACTTGCTGCTAATGACAATAACTCCTGAATTAGGTTTGGGGAATTTAATACCACATTGCAGGATATTGTATTGTAAAATGTACAAATGTAAAGCCCTGAAATAGATTTATATAACAATAACAGGATATCACTAAGTACATTAATCAGTAATAATATTGCAAATGGTTTTACCTCGTTTAAATTTCTCACTGACACAGAAGTATTAAAAGAAAGATAAAAGAGAAAATGGTTTTGTCTAGTCTTAAAATTCACCCACTGACAACATCAACACAAAAAAGGAATATTTTTCTGTATATAAAACATGCAGTTCAATGAATGATATTCAAGGGCAATAACTCTTCAATATACACATTCTGTTCTGAACATATTTTCTTCCATAGTCACAAGATATACATCATTAAAACTAATGTGCTAATATGTGCTTATCTTGGAAAAGATTTCCACACACATATCATAACCTATTAAATGTACAGGGACTCTGTAGTTTAGATATATTTTGTCTAAAAATACCTATTCTATGAAATCAAACTCATTAGCACTGAACAAATTAATCAAATACCGGATACTAATAACTGTGAGCATAAAATGACACCAACTTTTCAGTGAATATGAGAAGAATCCACCCTTAAGGTGGTTACTTACATGTATGTTATCATATATATGTACTGTTTAGAGAAATAAAGTAGTGGATTGAAAATTTTAAATTGAAATAAATTTAGGTATATACCTCATTAAGTATAGATTTAATGCACACTATTGTACATACACTTTTTCATTAGGTTCATTTGATCTGTTAATAAGTATAAGCAACAGTATAAATACAAGTTTTTCATAGCAAATTATAAATTTATTCAAATACATGATGGTCTTAGTATAGTTTTTCCATGCAGGTTCCAGCACATCCATTCATATTACTGGTCATCCCATTTCCAACAATCTAGACATTACTAAGCACTTGGTTTTCTGCACACCAAAAGGCACATAAGGCTACTATCTTGACCTCATTCCATCTTCTCCATCCTACACTTTTTTCTGCTTCTACTCTCCTTCTCCAGGCTTATCAGTTTAGTTAATGGAAATATGAAGAATTATAAAATGCGTACACAATTTGTTCTCTGTTGGTGGGCATATATTTTGGTTGTTGGAGAGGAACCAAATGCACTAGCGGATATGATGCTACTGATCGAGTGATGAGACGGTCCTGTTGTGTCCACTTTCCCAGATGTTGGATTTGCTTGTCTCCCATTTCTATAATTTAAAAAAAATGATAAAGAAAATCAAAGTTTTTCACTTCATAGTTCAATAAATTTTTCTTTCAAGATATTTCAGCATATGTTTCTGTGTAATTAAAAAAACTTTAGAAGTTCTTAAAGTCCTACTCTTTTGCTTTTTACAGTGTGCCCCCCCCCCCCCCCCCATCCCTTTTTTTCAGTGGAAGGAAATCTGGGTTGCATTCCCAACTATTTCTTCATTGATCATCAATTTTCTGGAAATGTTATTTGGAAGTTCAAGAGGCTTAATCACTTTGTTTCCTGAAATTAAACTTTAAAGTAAAAACCTGTTCAGAATTTCTGACTTTAAAATATTTGAAATAAATACTTATATTGTTTAAGTGACATTACATGGAACGAGTGTGGAATTTTTATATACTTGGCTGTCATCTTCCCATTGCATGCTTCATGGATGGATTTGTATAACACATAAGCTGCTGATTTGACAATGCCCTTACTTGTTTATCTTTGGTATTTTGAGTTGCAGTCTGAATTACACTGGTTTCCACTTGTCTGAATATTGAGGCTGTCCTCTGATTTCACATATAAGCAAAGTGTGGATATTACTGGAGGATTTTTTTAATAATTTTTTTCCCATATCAACATGCCTTGAAAATGAAGTGACTTTGTGTTACCATTATGACCTTGACCTTCAATTCTTATTGAATCTAATCTGGGTAGATCTAAAGATCTTTTCTTTGTCACAGATTTATAATAACCTATTCCTCTCCGTTACCACAAAATATTAATGATTTGCTGAGGTTGCCACATTTCCATAAGTAGTGATTGGGTTGTAATATGTATCATTACCAACAATTTCCAAGACATTAATATCTAAAGTTGAAATAATTTTGAAACAAACTTACATTTCCATTCCACAGGCATATTTCAGAGTTATAGAAGATGTTTATTCTGATGAAAATGAAGAGAGAAACAAATTCACTAGACAAGACAGTTACAATCGCCTACTATAGGATTTCTTTGTGCACCAAATTACGTAAAAATATCTATTTTGTTGTTCAGTTTCGTTAATGTTTGTCTTTCATGTTGTTTTTAAAAAATCATCAGCCTTCATGGAAGATCAAATCATTAAAACTGCATGTGATGCACATTATGTACTTAAAATTAGATATCCTTTAAAAAACAACTTCAAGTCAAATGCCATGGTTAAAAAAGCTATATGGTAGATCCTTGATAGTGGGTCCAAAATAGCTTATTTACCTTCTTCATGTTTAAGGAAACTTCCACCAAAACAACTTTATCATGCTGGAATTTCACAAAATTTACTTATGAAATTTAGAGCTTGATATAATCTTTAACATGATAAAAATAAACCTACACCTTTATTCTTTACAATTATATTTAGTACCTTAATTTGTTAATCCTGTTTTTATTATAACATTACCCGTACCCACTCCGCCCCCCCCCCCCCCCTTCCATGTATGTCAATTTAATAAAACCTTTACTATATCAAGTTAGGAGATGTACAAAATTATAATGACCATTTCAATGTAATGGAGTTGTGATACACCTAATAGCTTCAGATTTGCATATTTCATTCAAAAGCATAGATAATGGTAACAGTCACATACCTGATCCCACCTCTGGTGTGTCTAGGGAGCCATGCTTTCGCTACTCATAATTTTGTATTCTTCATGGGATTTATACGATTGATCACTGTTCGTCATTTTCATTTTTTCATCCACCATAGCATTACAAAAGAAAGGAAAAGAGTTTTTCCTTCAACGTCTCTGCTTCGTTTGTTTTTGCCGCCATTACGCACTAGCATTCCGGAAAAATTCTATTTACAGAATACGTCTCTTTCATTTCGTCCACTTCCGCGCGAGACTATGGGTTGTGTTCATCTGCCCGTGTAGCACATTCTTTGCTTTTTGACAATGGTTTGCCTTATAGCCTATGACACTACTAACAAACGTGACATTCCATTTTCGATAACATGAAGTCAGTCACGTGATCAGACTTTTTCTTGCCTATGAATAGAATCACCGCTTCCAAAGTATTTGAGTCAATTGTACTAGATGTCTTCACCTGTCTTGGCATCATAATGGAAACAAAATAAATAAAACACAACAAAATATTTACAGAGAATTTACTTTGTAAACAGACAAGAATTTGATTAATGAATAAAACAGGAACATTTACCACACCGTTCAGTTGTTTCATTTTTAAAAATACCGTCTGCAACTTCTGAAGTATGGCGAATTCATACGATATCTTTGATAATAATAATAATAATAATAATAATAACCTTTATTTACCCAGGATAACACAATTAGCATACACCTAGTTTTCATTGTGGTCCTGCATTAAAACATATATACAAACATAGAATTAGTATTAGTTTTAATATATACATGTTCATACACGTAGACATGATTATATAAATAAGAAATAAAAGAGACATTGCAGAGAAAAAACATACTACAATAGTACTAAAACTCAGTGTATTTTCTAAACATGGTATGAAATTATAAAGGACAAGAATAAGAAATAAACCCCATAACATAAGACAAATATGTGAACAAAAACAGCTTTTTCTAAGAATTTCATCTAAAATATTCCATGAGATACATAGATTTAAAACCACATATTGAATAAGAATTTCGAACATTTTGTGACAGTTTGTTCCAGATAAATGCACATGAATAACTAAATGAACGTTTGAAATTTTCAGTTTTGGCCCTCGGTAAATAAAGTAAATTTGGCGTAACGTTGTTTGATCTGGTTGTCCGACTACAGATCTATATCTCTTGTAAAATTGAATACTTTCAAATAATTTGGCAATTGGCTGTTTAAAACTTTAAAGAGAAAGACAACCTTTCTGTAAATATAATAATCTTTGATTGGCATCCAGTTCAAACAAGAAAATAAAAAGCTGGTAGATGTTCTAATATCACGGGTATTTAAAAGAATTCTTGCTGCCCTCTTCTGTAGTTTAAAATTTTTTTCTAGATATATTTGGTTTTTGACACTGCACCAGACAGTGCAGCAGTAAGTAAAATGGGGGGAAACAATACCGTTATAAACTTTTAAAAGAGCATTCGGTGGCATAGAATAACTAACTCTCTTTAGGACAGCAAGTTTTCTTACAATTTTCTTTGAAACAAATTCCACGTGTGCATCCCACGATAAAGTATCGTCTATATAAACACCTAAAAGTTTAGCTTGTTTCACAGATCCAATTTGTACACCATTAAAATTAATATTCAATTGTCGACATTTCAGTAGCCTTTGAGAGGTACCAATAAGCATACATTGTGTTTTCT
Organism: Ostrea denselamellosa; assembly: GCA_024699665.1. Lineage (NCBI taxonomy): Eukaryota > Metazoa > Mollusca > Bivalvia > Ostreida > Ostreidae > Ostrea > Ostrea denselamellosa. The sequence continues at coordinate 210,341 of JAMZEH010000039.1, forward strand.
CAATATTTATACTAAGTTTGTTTCTAAGCATCCATTTGGCACTCAATTCAAAATCCTCTTGCAATTTTGATTCAATCATATCAATTGATTGATTGCTTACGTCCTGAGAGGTGTCATCCGCATACATGGTAACTGAAGAGTGTTTGAGACAATTTGGATAATCGTTTATGTACAAAATGAAAAATAATGGTCCTAAAATCGACCCCTGGGGAACGCCTATTGATACACATTTTTCACTAGTTAATGCACCTCTCCAACTGACACATTGTTTACAATTTGAAGGTAAGATTGAAACCATTTAAAAGTATTGTTACAAATTCCGTAAGACAATAGTTTGTGTAAAAGAATTTCATGGTTGACCGTATCAAAGGCCTTGCGCAAATCAATAAACAGTACCCCTGTAAGTTTACCATCGTACATGTTCTTAAATCATTTATCAGTAAGACCATTCAACGCCGTCTCACATGAATGACTTGGCCTGAATCCTGATTGACTCTCCGAAATTAATTTGATATTTACATTATGGCAATCTAATATCAGATTCACTTTATGATGATGGTAGCTTGTTGTTTCCGGGCACCGCTGCGAGTCTTTATTTAAACACTACAACAGAAATTTCTCGATAGAACGAAAAGTCTCGTTCAGTTTGTGTTTATCTTCTCTTACACACCCAGGAAGTAAAAAAAAAATAGTTAAAATACAACGTACCTGTGCTTCGTCTAAATCTGTCGATTGACCGGATGTAGTTTACTCCGCTCTTCTTGTTTTTAATTGAGTTAACTTGATCTTCTAACATAAATATTTATATTTTATATTCTCCTAGATATTTTTCCAATTATTTATTCGATCGAACTTTAACGAACTATATCGTGTGTTGTTCGATCGTCTGCCTGAACAAGTATGGAAGCTTGATGATAACAACAAAACTCGAAACAGAAATATAAATGTGAGAAATAAGGTATCGTTTTTTGAGTGTAATTGGGGTATGACATGACGTTGGTACGTGATCAAATCTACTATAACGCTCTTCGGGCGTTATAGGATTTGATCACATGGCAAACTTCATGTCATATCCCAATAACACTCATAAAATGTATTTTATTTCTTAAATATTTACATTTGCCAATGTTTTGCCATATATGAAACTATTAACGAAATTGACATTCAATTTTCAATAACATGAAGTCAGTCACGTGATCAAACTTTTTCCTTGCGTATATTCCCGTGGGTAATCGGGTTGTTAGAATAGATCCTCAGCATCCCTTGGTTGTCGTAAGAGGCGACTAAATAGGGCGGTCCTTGGGATGAGACTGCAAAACCGAGGTCCCGTGTCACAGTAGGTGTGGCACAATAAAGATCCCTCCCTGCTCAAAGGAAATAAACGGCGGGTATAGGCCTAAACATTTCACCGGCAATGGTGACGTCTCCACATGAGTTAAAAATTTTCGAGAGGACGTTAAACGATATATAATCAATCAATCAAGCCTTACGTATGAATACAATCAACGCTTCAAAAGTATTTGAGTCAATTGTACTGCATTTTTACCCGTCTTGACATCATAACAGAATGACGAAATAACTAAAACGCATCTGAATAGTTACATAGAGATTATTTTGTAAACAGACAAGAATTTCATCAAGGAATAAATCAGAAGCATTAAACATACCGTTCAGTTGTTTCATCTTTTAAAAATACCGTCTTCTAGTAAAACTGCAACTTCTACAGCGTCTTTGATACTTACTTTATGACAATCTAATATTTGATTCACTCTATGATGATCGTAACCTCCTGTTGTTTCCTGGCAATAGTCATCACTGCCACAAGCGAGGCTGGTTTCGAGCTCAACAAATTATCTTCAAGTCAGGGCACCGCTGCGAGTCTTAAAATCCTACAACAGAAATTTCTCGATTGAACAAAACGTCTCTTTCAGTTCGTACTTATCTTCTCCCACACACCCAGGAAAAAAACACGACGTACCTGCAGCTGCACTTCGTCTAAATTTGTCAGTAAATTGCTACAGCCACGAGTTCTAACGATGAACATGCCGTTGTTTCCTTCCAAAAACCTGACCTTGAGCTTAACGTCAACGCAATCCATTTATCCTCCGTCATTTCTCTTAGATCGTCTGAACTGCTGTCGAAATCCGTTACGAATTTAAGTAGGAGACGACCACCGTTTTCCATCACCGATTGACATGACGTAATTTACTCCGCTCTTCTTGTTTTTAGTTGAGTTGACTTGGCACTCTAAATTATCTTCATTTTAAATTATTCCTTCCAACATATATATTTTTATTTTATATTCCCCTAGATATAATTCCCACTTATTTATTCGATCAAACTTTAACGAACTATAACTTGTGTTGTACGATCGTCTGCCTACACAAGTATGGACGCTTGGCAAGAGCAACACAAATCGAAACAAATATAAAAATAATAAATATATATCTTATTTCTTAAATAAATGCCTTTGTTACTTTCCAAACAATTTACATATTTTATCTACGGGTTTCCTCCAAATGAAGAGCTGTATTCTTTTTTTTATTAATTTATATAAATTCGTGCATTCGTTCATCTACTATTATTGTTTTCTAACGAATTATTGTTTTTTATATAATGATTTTTTAAAATTTACAATTACAGAGAACGAAGCTTGTTGCAATAATTTAGACATGCAAGTCACGTGATTTGATCTTGTTTGTTTGTATATTGTTTAACGTCCCGCTTAAGAATTTTTCTCTCATATGGAGTCGTCGCCATTGCCAGTGAAGGGCTGCAAAATTTAGACCATTGCTCGGCGCTTATGGCCTTTGGGCAGGGAGGAATCTTTTTCGTGCCACACCTGCTGTGACATGGGACCTCGATTTTTTGCGGTCTCATCTGAAGGACTGTCCCATTTAGTTGACTCGTACGACAAGCTCTTCATCACCTCAAAAAAAAAAAAAAAAAAAAAAAATGATTCTCGTTCAACCGACATTTGACTGTCTCCGTAATTTTCCGACGTCTGTTGAACGAAATTAAAAAGATGAGTATTACCCGTAATGCTTCTGGAAAAATGTCGCTGTCACTGCAGTATACGTCATTGGCAACCCCGAAGATGAAATAAATAAATTGTTTGGAACTATCACAAATCATTTTAATTTTCAGACAAGCTTTCTCATAACTTCGTACGTTTTGTTATTGTTGATAATTGATTCTATTCACGCGTCAGCCATTAAAATCCAAAGCGAGGCTGACCTGACTAAAGCGTGCCTGGCGACAAAGTATGAAGACACAGCCCTACGAAAGGCAGTCTGCGTAGGCGCGATTTCTGGCATCTGAGCCAGAGATGAACGATGCCATCACCGCAACGTGAGACAGCAGTCCGCAGGTCTTACGGAAATAACTTTAAAAAAGATATATTACAGATTTGCGAAAGGTTAGATGCACGAAATTGAAGTTTAGTTTATGTTTCCCGACGGTCTCGCAAACGACATAAATGAAACTGTTTACTTCGAGTACGTTACATCTACTGCGATTTCTTGAATGACAGACAATAACAATACATCATATCTAGAGCCGTGGATAAATATCAGGAGTCATTTATATAAAATCTAGCGAAAAGAAAAGATATTTTGCCCTACATTACAACCATGTGCGACAACGTACGTGGGCGTGGCTTAGGATTTCGATCAGCTGTTTTACATTTGTATCCGATTTTATTAGGGACCATTTACCATTGTTCACTGAAAATATCTATGCAATGTCTCGCACACACTCTTCATTTCTTTCATATTTGAATAAAATGTAGAAATTCTCTCCCCCTCCTTTTAAAAAGAAATAGGCCAATTGATCTTTTATGTCTACTATAGGGTATTTAGCAAATCATAAATGTTTTTCTTTGAGTGTGAAAAACCATACACACATATATAGATGTATGTGTATAGCTTTTTTCACTCAAAGAAAATACATATTTCTAGCGACCGATCACGGTGGCTCAGTGGTAGAGCTCTCGCCTCGTGAACGGAAGGTCGTGAGTTCGAGCCCCGCTCGGGCCGGCCGCGTCAAACCTAAGACGTTAAAATAGGTAGTGATTGCTCCTTCGCCAAGAGCTCGGCATTATGAAGTGAGAGTCACGGGTCTTTCGGATGGGACCTTATAAACGGAGGTCCCGTGTCGCAGCAGGTGTGGCACGTAAAAGAACCCTCACTGCTAAAAGCCATTAGTGCTAAGCATAGGTCTAAATTTGCAGCCCCGTCACCGGTAATAGTGACAGTCGCCGGATAGCTGAAAAATTGCTCAGGCGACTATAAATAAAAAAAACAAACAAACAAACATATTTCTAGCTATCAAGATTAATCAAGTCATTTGAATTTTCCTACCAAGCTATTAAAATTAAACTAATGTGAACCTGATAAATATATTGTATAGATCTGCAGGTACACATTTTGTTGACGTACGTAACAATGTCAAATTTAGAGGGGCAGCCCCCCCCCCCCCCCCCCCCATTTTGTTTTACCACAAATATACATAGTAATGTAAAACTCTAGATTTGAAATCCAAAATGGTGGAGTATTTTGGTTAATACTTGACATTCACATGTAACCACCCCCCCCCCCCTTTCAGATATCATGGATACGCCACTTCATAACATTATCAATTTTGATATATATGTCATCAAGCATTAAATACATGCATCCAACACTTAATTTAACAAGGTTGCCTTGTTTTGTTTTACTTTATAATTATTTTTTAAGTATCAGAAGCCTCATTGCCATGGATAATGTTCCATTAATTAATCATACATTATAAGTGTCCAATGCCTCTGACAGCACTGGTGACCAATCCTTGCATACATATTCTGAATTGATCACATATTTAGATCTATATTTGGGGACGAACAAGTTCTACACATCAGTATTAGAAAATGATCAAGCCACCAAGACCGAGGTACTCTAAATTGCCCTTTTTGTTTTAAATTGAAATAAAGGAAAATTGGTAAATTTTAGGTAAATAACATGTACCATGCATGTACTTTCTAAAATGAAAATCAATCATTTCCATGTATAAAAGAAGCAGGTAAAATTGTTGGTGATATATAGGAAGTTTGGATGTGAACACAAATGTTAAATAGAATATGATTAAACTATAATGTGACATCCATATCACTGTGAAAGTTGTGCAAGGTTCAGAATTTAAGTACCAGGTAGATATGTCACATGTTCATCTACACTAGTAGTTTTGTTATTATATTTTTTTTTTGATTTTCTATTATATTATTTGTACAAATGCAAACCCAGACTATATATGCATATATAAAATAATATTTTGTTTTTAATTATAGTTCTCACGTTTAATAAACATGAATATCAGATTTGTATAGAGTATACTGTGAATATTCATGTTTAATGGTGTAATCAGATTTGTATAGAGTATACTGTAAATATTCATGTTTAATGGTGTAAACTGTTGCAAAAGATAACCATTAACAACCTGATTTACAAAGGATTAAGTGCAGTCATACCCATAGAAAACAATACAAATGCTGTTGCTTTTTTGGTTTTTTTGGTTTTTTTCTGCGACTTTTTGCTCTCTATACACTTGATATACACAATTCCGAATATTTACTTTATGTACTCTGGACAATGCTAGACAGCTTACTTCATGCATATCAAATAAGAAACTTTAAACAGCTGTAATTTCATTTTCCTGATTATCTCCCTTGTCAGTGGGTGAGGAACCCTTAAAGAATTATGAAAGTCTTTTCCCCAGTAATGCTCATTGGCAAATTGGTTGAAATTAGCTCAATGGTTTTGGAGAAGTTGAAAATGTGAAACGCTTACAGATGGATAACTGATCAGAAAAGCTCACTTGAGCTTTTGGCTCAGCTCAATCAAACTGTAACATCAATGAAATTAGTATATAGATGTACTAGAGTCTATAGCTGAACATTACCAATAGGGTTATAACATTTCCTACCAGAACCAATATAATGCATAATAAAGCTTCTGCAAACGTTTTAAACACTCTTTTTATTACCCCAGCAGATACTACTACATTGTAGTATGGGCATTCTTATAGCTAAGGTTGGGGAGTCTTGGGTTCTATAAGTTAATTATTTACAAGGAAACATGTATATAATGTTGTGACATGAGGTTCACAGCTTTGAGGACAACATCCATATTCCTATTCATCCATGATACATAACTGATGAGTGTGGTGACGTTTCCAGATTGCTGTTGATGTTCTTTGCTTTTTTAGACTTCATGTTTCTTCTATATGAAAAAAATATATATAATGATAAATGATTTGCAAATAATATTTGAGACATGAGGCAATTTAAAAACCACATGCATGTGTAGATATGATAGTATCCTTTGATAAGTTAACACAGTACTGCAGTGCAATATAGATAGAAATTAGCTTATTGTCTTGTCTCCAATAATTCACTATGTCCTAAATGGGACCAAAATGTCACTGTATGGAAATACAATTGAAAGTAAGGTACCAGAAATCTTTGAATTGGTTCTGAAATAATCTTGACCTTTATGTATTAATATATTTCTGAATTTTCATGAAAGAGCAAAATTTTTCTTTACTATCAATCACGTTTCTGATTTAACACCTTCAAACAAATTGTATGGGGATATGTAATAAATCAATTTTTTAACACCAAAAAATATAATTTACTATTTCCTACACTTTAGAAATTTTATATCCACGAAAACAAGAACTTTATTTTTATCAAACTCATGATATTTTGCAAAACACAACAATGTACTATTAAACAGCAGATATCTTGAACTACTTTGCCTGTCTGTGTTTCCACTATATCATCTTGTTTGAAATGTTTGGAACTCACAAGGATGGATTTATATCTACAAAGTATAATGTAAAATGAATACCTCAAATTGTCACAAGTTTTATTTTAAAGATACACACTATGCAGGTTTCTCAATAATATTTAGACGTTATACGAATTGAAAATGAAAAAAAGGATGTCAAATATGTGAGCGCTTTGGGAAGTCCACAAGCTCCCCTGGATTTTTATAAATATTTTGCAGACTACTGTGTTGTAATGCAGCAATATTTGATTGGAAATCTAAAAAAAAAAGTCACTTGCCATAAGTCATAACTTTCCCCTTATCCATCCCCCCATTTTGTACATTCAAATCATGAAATGCTTTTAAAAAATAATGACCATGAGACACCCTGGTGCACTGCCACTTAAACGTGCTTGTCCATCACAATCAAGACCACAAAAATCAGGAATAAGAAAGAAAAGAGGAGAGCTTGGGCAGAACTGCCTTATTCAACTAGTTCATACCCTCCTCTTGCTAGATAGTATCATATCCCATAATTTAACCCTCTAGTCGTGACATCATTTCCATAATACAGCAGTAACACGTTTTGCGCCATTACAGTACTATTGGACAACACCACCGATTCTACGTAGGGTGTGAGTGACTTAGGGCATCATGCACTTAAGAAGGCCCTTGTCGCGTCGGATCTTTATAATCCACTTTTTTGAACACATGGATCCTTTGGAAATGAATGGGACAATGTTGCTGTGCCCTGGCGGCTGGCCTCGTCATATTACGGGAAGCAATAATAATTTCCGTACAACATCTATTTCTGGTATCCACACACACATGTGATGTTTGTCAGTCTCTTTTTCAAAACGAACTTAGTCGCGTGAATAGAGTCTATTGCTTGGTTTGAAAAAAAAACTATTATAGGTAATGTGATGTCACAATGCACTGTTTACATCGACTGACGTTATATATCTCGCGTAGTACGTATAATCTCGCGAGAATACTGCTTATGTTCATCTGCCCGTGTAGCACATTTCGGATTAAACGCCTAAAGTCGTGTTGCAAGATGTTCTGGGCCTTCGTACATTTCAACAGTCACACCGTAAAACATATTAATTATACAATACAAGTCGGTGGCCTAGTGGTTAGGCTGTTAGACTCTCAACCTAAAGGTTGTGAGTTCGAGTCCTGCACGCGGCAACTTGGGGAAAGGCACTTTACACGAATTTCCTCACTCCACCCAAATGTAAAAGGGGTACCTGGCTATAGACAGTGAATGATATTGTTAGAATGTTAGTGCTCTAGCGCCTTAACGGCAGTTTGCACTGAGTTAGCTCTGAAATGGTATATGGTCCGCTGGGTAATAATGTATTATGAAGCACTTTGAGCAGCATATGCTGGAAAAGCGCTATATAAAAACCAATCATTATTATTATTATTTTGAAGTGGATCCGTCGTCCTAAATTTACAAATTACACGTCGGAGTCTTGTATTTTTGGCAATCAAATTCAAAACTCGAATAACTAATGAATCAGTTACTCGGAACGCGTTGTGTTGCTTCGAAGGAATTAAAACGGAGACACCCGAGAATACCGATAGTTCGAACAAAATGGCGGAGCCCATACAATTCACAGAGTTTTCAGTGAACGTATGTAGAAGTTACCTCTATTCTTATTTTCTGTTTTTCTTTCACATACGTGTTACGTTTATAGCTATACTTCGCTGGGTATTGCGATCATATCACTCCAAACATTATCTATTGGTTAATATTGTGTCTCCCTGTCCTCTAGAATAGTTTTATACACCATCATTATTGAAGACACCTTTCTAATTAAAACCCTCCAAGAATCACCGTCTGTGTCCAAAATTATATCGCCTTAGGACTCGCTGTCTATGTCCAAAATTTTATATTGCCCCTATACTCGGTGTCCAAATCCAATGATTTATATTACCCCAGGGTTCACTTTCCAAGGTCTAAGTTTGAACTGTCTCATGAGTCAGTTTCCAAGTCCAAACTTATGTCGCCCTACGATTCATTGTCCAAAATTTTATATCACCTCAAGATTCACTGTTCAAGTCCACTGTTCTCTCTTCCATATGCTCACCTACCTTGTCCAAAATTAGATTGCCTCAAGGCACGTTCTTCACACCTAAGATAATTATTAATTTTGTAATCTAGAGGAAGAAGGGAGAAAACTCGAAAACCTAGACTACATCCAAGACAATTTGGTTAAAGGTATCTGTATGATCGGTACTACACGACCCATAGAGGGTCAGACGAGGTAATGGGATGTGGAGAGCGTGGACGACTAAATATGGTCGATATTTACCATGAACTGTTTACTAGAGAATTAGATTTGAATGCCAATTGTTAAATGTAATACGAATTGCAACATATATACACATGCTGCTGGCCTGATATCATCTGCCCAAAACAGAAACATTTTAAAATGAGTGTTAATAAAAATAGTAAAGCTTCCCAAACTCCTTTTTACTCAAAATTCAAAGAAGAATTTGTTAATGAATCAATATATTTTCCTCAATTTAACAAAATAGCTGCTCTTACCAATTTTTGTGGAAAAAGGAACACACAAAAAGAAACAAAACAAAAACAAACAAACAAAAACAAACAAACAAAATTAATTACGATTACAAAAAAGAGGGAAAAGAAAATAAAAGGATTTAAAAGAGAAAAAGAAAAAAGACCCTTCCCTAAACAAAACAAACAACAGTATCATAAACAACCCAACTTTTGAGACTTCAAGTACAGGATTTCAAGTAGAGGACTTTAAATACAGGATTGTGTTGAATTTGTAGGAAAATCAATAGGCCTACCAAAACAATTCCTGCACGAAGAAGGACCAGGCGGGGGAGTCATACAGGTCGGTCTGGCACTTAGGAAATATGTGTTATGCTGGCGTGAAGAATTTCAAAACTGAAATTTATCTTATACCTACATTCTACTTTCTTTTTTGCCGGAATACATAATATGTAGGTATTGTAGTATTTATCAAAAATTGATACACATTATTTTCATTTATGAGGAAAAGGCCACATCATTTCAACTGGTAAAGATACTGAAGACAAAACATTATATATATATATATATATATATATATATATATATATATATATATATATATATCGTTTAAATAGTAATATATAAACCATTATATATAGCTTTCCTCGCGCTGATTATCTGTAGCATGAATAGGACGATCTCAGTAATGCGGATTTAGAAAATGGTCTCTATTCCCGTACTGTTCAATTTCACGGATACGAAGTCACTATTAGAAGAATGGCTTTGACAGTGGAGGCATCTGATGAGAAAGCAGCACATCAGTACAGAGAAATCAATTATATTTAATACGACCAGATAGTGCAGTATGATGTCGTATATCATGTAACGGTGACGAGCTGTAAATGCTTTTTCTGGCGGATGAAGAACATTTTTTTAAAATCCATTTGTTATGTGGAACTTCCTGATATGAAAAAAAATATTTTCTTTACGCTAATTACCACATGTAGGTAACGTTGATTACAGAATTCGTATGTTTGTTTAAATATTAAATAAAACAAGAAGTTTTTATGCATCATTATGATCGTCATTTGTAGCCAACATCTGTCTTACTATGACGATATTATGCTATTCGTGAATAACTATAGTCTTCAAACAAAGCCAAATCTATATTCGGCACGCCGCAGTGTCAATATGTATTATAGACTTTTTCAATGTAAATGAACTATACCTTCATTATCACATTCTAATTAGACAATCCTAATCACATCCTAGTTCACATAATTCTAATCAAGTGAGATTGATGATAAAGCGTACTCTGTTCAGGGGTCGGCCAGTGAATGCGTCCTGGTGATGTTGTTGGCTGCCAGACATAAGGCCATTAGACAGCTGAAAGCAGAGCTTCCATACATCGAGGACGGCATTCTTCTGTCAAAGCTTGTAGCATATTCATCCAAACTGGTAAGCTGTGTGCTCTGCAGAGTTTGGTCACTGTCTATAACAATATGTCGTGTTTATCTCAGTACGTGTTCCTTACATGAAACCTTAGTTTAGAAATGTATACATTTCTTTGTACCAGTGATCTAGTGTTGAGTTAATAAAAAAACTGAAATTGAAATTGAAAAAAAGAAAAAAGCAAGATAATAACTATGCATAATCTGTTAATAAAGTGCGACCAAAAGCAAATGCAAAACTCTCGCACAACACCGAAATATTGCAAATACAGACAATAAATGACAGTACTGACAAAATATAGCAATCGCACTGAAAGACGAAAACAAACAAAATGAGGTGCTATACAAGGTTAGATGATAGTATGAGGTGCTATACAAGGTCACAACATATTATGTGGTGCGATATCAAGTCGTTCATAGGATGTTTGAGGCGTCAGGTCACAGGATAATATGAGGTGTCAGATCACAGCATAATGAGGTTTCAAATCACAGGATAGTATGAGGTGTCAGGTCACAATATAGTATGAGGTATCATGTCACGGACGAGTATGTGGTATCAGGGCACAGGAAAGTATGAGGTTTCTGATCACTAGATAGTATAAGGTGTCAGGTCACAAGATAGTATGTGGTGTCAGCTCACAACATGGTATGAAGTTTCAAATCACAGGATAGTATGTGATGTGAGGTCATAAGATAGTATGAGATGTCAGAGGTTACAGCATAGTACGAGGTTTAAAATCACAGAATAGTATGTGGTGTCAGGTCACAGGATAGTATGTGGTGTCAGGTCACAGGATAGGTTGAAGTGTCAGTTCACAGGATAGTATAATGTGTCAGGTCACAGGATAATATGAGGTGTCAGGTCACGCGATAGTATGAGGTGTCAGGTCACAGGATCATATGAGATGTCAGGTCACAGGATTGTATGAGGCGTAAGATTACGGGATAGTATGAGATGTCAGAGGTTACAGCATAGTACGAGGTTTAAAATCACAGAATAGTATGTGGTGTCAGGTCACAGGATAGTATGTGGTGTCAGGTCACAGGATAGTATGTGGTGTCAGGTCACAGGATAGTATGTGGTGTCAGGTCACAGGATAATGTGAGGTGCCAGGTCACAGGATTGTATAAGGTCTCACGTTACAAGATAGTATGTGGTGTCAGCTCACAGCATGGTATGAAGTTTCAAATCACAGGATAGTATGTGATGTGAGGTCACAAGATAGTATGAGATGTCAGAGGTTACAGCATAGTACGAGGTTTAAAATCACAGAATAGTATGTGGTGTCAGGTCACAGGATAGTATGTGGTGTCAGGTCACAGGATAGTATGTGGTGTCAGGTCACAGGATAGTTTGAAGTGTCAGTTCACAGGATAGTATATTGTGTCACGTCACAGGATAATATGAGGTGCCAGGTCACAGGATAATATGAGATGTCAGGTAACAGGATTGTATGAGGTGTCAGGTCACGGGATAGTATGAGGCGTAAGATTACGGGATAGTATGATGTGTAAGGTCACAAGATAGTATGTCGTATCAGGTCAAAGGATAATGTGAGGTGCCAGGTCACAAGATTGTATGTGGTGTCAGGTCAGGGATAGTTTGTGGTGTCAGGTTACGGGATAGTTTGTGATGTAAGGTCAAAGGATAGTATGAGGTGTCAAATCACAGGATAGAATGAGGTTTCAAATCAGAGGATAGTATGAGGTCCTATATCGGTCTCAGGAGTGTCTGAAATCCTGTATGAAGACACAGGATAGTTTGGGGTGCTATATCATTTTTTTGGTTTTTATAGAAATATCCTTAAAAAGTTGCAGAAGGGGTCCTTGCATGTGTATGCACGTATGTATATGCACAAACCTACTTTCTTTTTGTCTAAAAAGTGTCTTACCAGTTTTGTATTTCCCAAGGCACATTCTTGTGTGGAGAAAGCTGGGATGCTGGGCTTCGTCAAAATGCGACAACTAGACGTAGATGAACATTACTCACTAAGGGGACACGTTCTAGAAAGAGCAATAGAGGTAGATGATGATAATTATTAGCTCACCTGAACTTTTCTGATCACCTTAGTCCGTCTGTAAACTTTACACAATACAATTTTAAACAAACTGGGTACAAAGCATCCTTGAGTAAAGTGATTCAAAATGAAGGACCATGCTTCTTTCCAAGGGGAGATCATCAAGTCAAAGTAAAATTAGAGTATTTTTGAAACCTTCTTGTCGTGAACCAATGTGCTGGAAAATATGACACTTATGTGAGATCTTTCTGAAGAGTGTAAATTATAAATTGTTCAAGTTATGTCCTCAAAGACAGGATGGAACCACAGGTGGGGATCTGTTAAAGATCTCTCCATGCTCAAAGGCCATAAGTGCCGATCATAGGCCTAAATTTGACAGCCCTTCACCGGTAATGGTGACGTCTCCATATGAGTGAAAGATTCTCGAGCGTGACGATAAACAATATATAATCAATCAATCAATCAGTCCCGTGGGGATCCGGGTTGTTAGAATAGTTCCTCAGTTCCCCTTGCTTGCCGTAAGAGGCGATTAAACGGGTCCTTCAGATGCGACCGCATAAACCGAGGCTCCGTGTCACAGCAGGTGTGGCACAATAAAGGTCCCTTACTACTCAAAGGTAGTTAACTCCAAGCATAGGTCTAAATTTTGCAGTCTTTGTTAGCAATGGTGATATCTCTATATGAGTAAAAAATTCTTGAGCGTGACTTTTAACAATATACAGATAACCATATTTTATTGTGTTAACCTCCATACTGCACTGATCCCGTGGGGACCCGGGTTAGGAAAAGTCCTCAATACCCCTTACTTCTTGTAGGAGGCGAAAACTCGGATGAGACCGTACAAACCGAGGCCCCGTGTCAAAACAGGTGTGGCATGATAAATATCCCTCCCTGTTCAAAGGCACTGACCGCCAAGCATAGGCCTAAATTTTGCAGCCCTTCACCAGCAATGGTGACGTCTCTATATCAGTGAAACATTCTCGAGCAGAACGTTAAACAATATATAATCAAACAATCAATCCATATTGCACTGTGTTAACCTTCATATCGTTGTATATTTGCCATAGGAGGATAGGCGTCTTGGACTTATACCCTTTTTTGTGAGTAAAAGCAATTTTTAACTGATCCATTACAATAAAAAACAGAAAGAATTCAGAATGATTATGGTTCTTGTGAAATAGGCAGTTACATTATATTTAGCCTTAAAATATATTTTTCTTTCAAAAACAATGTATTCACTCAAACAAACTACAAAACAATGTATTCACTCAAACAAACTACAGACATGGTAATACCAATCACAGGTATGCGGTACACTTGGTACGACAGCGTGTTGCTCATTTGATAACGTTTCGGAGCTGGGGGAAGTGTGTGCACGTGAACACGTATGGCTACACATTGATGCCGCTTATGCCGGAAATGCACTGATTTGTCCAGAATTCAGGTTCCTTATGAAGGGAATCCAGGTCAGTAGGATGGGTTCACATGTATATCAGCATGCTTACATTAAAATATAACAACCACATCGCACTAGGCCAATGTTTAATTTTCATTTCAACTGGAATAAAAGCGGACTACTTTCAATTGCAGAACGTTACTTCAATCAACTTTAATCCCAATAAATGGCTGGTAGTAAACTTTGACTGTTCTCTGCTGTGGTGAGTGTACTCATGATGTTTGTGGTGAGTGTACTCATGATGTTTGTGGTGAGTGTACTCATGATGTTTGTGGTGAGTGTACTCATGATGTTTGTGGTGAGTGTACTCATGATGTTTGTGGTGAGTGTACTCATGATGTTTGTGGTGAGTGTACATATGATTTTTTTGTTGTTGAGTGTTCTCATGTTGTTTTATGGTGAGTGTACTCATATTTTTTCAATGAAGCCATTGGTTGTATGTTACGAAAACCGGATGGACTCATTTTGAGAAAGAGAAAAAATGGAAACGTTCTCTCTTGTTTCTTTTATGACAATTAATCAATCAGTTTGTACCAGGATTACTTTGTAGTTTCATGTTAATCAATCGACCGCAGTCACCCGCAGTATTTCTTCTTTACTAGGATTATTGACAAGACTTTGCTGACATCATCAATGACGGTAGATCCTCTGTATCTACAGCACAAACATGATGGTGAGAGATATGTCTAGAACACACCTCCCTTAATCAGGACCAATGTTTCCACTTGTTGACTGTTATCCATCAAATTATCAGCATTATTTTGTTCTCTTGTAATTGCTTCCAACACTATGTTTACGTTTGATGACTCATACATATTCATGGTTGATACCTCATAATATTTACCTTGTTGTGATGTACTAGTTATTATTCTAAGAAAACTCCCTTTGTTGTGGTTAATGAAATAATTAGAGAGTGTATTGTTTTTATTGAATGAGTACGTGGCGCAATAATTGTGTTTAAAAGCCTCAAGGTTCAAAGTTTTGCATAGGAGTATATAAGAAGGGCTTTTTTAAACGAAATGTTGTTAATGAAGCACAAAGGTAGGAATTGTAAAATTAATATACAAACACCCTCATGTACTAAATATTCAAGTTTGTTCACAACATGATCCCAGGGATAGAACAACAATTATAGGAGTTCAGGTGAACAATGTGGACTCTGGGCCTCTTGTTCCACACAGAGCATATGTACATTGATTACCCTAAACACTCATCAGTGTTCAGTTTCTTCGTTTCCGCTGTTAAAGCACGGGATAGCACGAAATGGTTTCGTTGTTTCCCGCGTTGTACGTTTGTACATGACTTTCCTCTGTTAATTTGAACCTCATTCCTGATGCAGAAAAGCAAATGGAAAAAAACCCCAAATGTTAGATATCATCTAATGGGACTGTTTGATGAACACGTCCATTTCATTAACCACATTAAAGTTTTCAGCTAATCACGGTGATGCAGGATGTCGTAAATCAGATAAATCGAATCTCAAAAGTAATGCCGCTTTTCGGTTGTTAGAAGAAGACCATTTTAGGCTACATAACTTGAATTGTCTCTAATATCTATTATATAAAAGAATTAAATAGATGAATTGAAACATACACCTACATTGTTATATCCTTTGAAATGTCTCCTTATTTTTCTATCAGTAATTAGCCACAATGTATGTATCAAAATTACATCTTCCAGAAATGATTTTATCCTCAATAACACAGACGCCATGGTTGTGTCAGAATATTGTTTTTGTCACTCGTAGTATTGTATTTCTGGATTGTGACAGAATATTAAATTTTTTTTCTTTGGCATTTGATTGCCACAAAATACATGTATTGCTTTTTCAATATTATAATCCTAAATTGTGACAAAATAGTGCTTTTTCAGTAGTATAATCTTGAATTACAACAAAGTAGTGGTTATTTCAGCATTGGAAAGTAAAATATATACGGTACCACGTTAGGTGCACCAACGCATTTCAACAAATAATGTCTCTTCATTGATGCTCAGTTAAAAAATATTGGAAATCCCAAATAAGAACAAACTTGGAAGAGGTGAAAGAACCAAAATATACTAAATACTGGAGCCTAACTATCACATTGCGAAAAATCGTTGTCATCTTAGATTGCAATAAGGTGTTAATTTTTCGGTGTTGTGATATGCGGTATACATCCATGCTGCTTTTTGTTATACAAAACACCGATAGTTGATGTTTCAAATTTATTCCTATTATAGATAAAACAGTTGATCTTCGGGTGAGTCATTTTTTTATATTGGTTATGAAACGTTGCTGATTTTGTGTGAGAAGAAACAATAGAATATTGTAATGGTGTGCTAATTTTGAAACACTTGCTAAATTATTTAAAATTTGATTTTACACATTTTCTCTATTTCTAAAAATAATACGGTAATAAAAAATGTAAAATATATTAGTATCATAATACCTTTTTCTAAAATATATTGAACATTTAGGCTTAACTTAGAATTTCGAGTACAGTACTAGTGAAAACTGCTTAATCCGACATCTGTGTAATCCGTTACACTGGGGGATTCCGACTCTAATTCATATTTACATTTCTTGCACTGTTTATTCCGACACACTGTGTATTACGTCATACCATATATTCCGACAACAATTTCTTTCTCTCAATACATGTCGGATTAGGCAGGTTTCACTGTTTAATTGTTTCCACTTTGCGACTGCATTTCACAAGTTCAGTATCGCTGTTTCTCATTGGATTTGTAGTCCCCTACCGGCTTTGCTTAAGAGGACTATTAGTTTACCCTCGGTCTGTCCGTCCTTCTGTTTATCATTCAGAATCAGTTTTCCGGACTTTTCTCCGCATTTGGATGAAGATATTCAATTGGAATTGTAGACATAACTTTGTATTAAATAGTTACAGATCAAGTTTGAGTTTCGTAACGCTTCGCCTACATTTTACTGAATTATGCCCCTCAATGAATTGCAAAAATCAGTTTTCTGGACTTTTCGCCGTGTTGGATGAAGATATCCAATTGAAATTGGATATGTGGCTTTGTCTTGCATAGATACAGATCTAGTTTGAGTTTCGTTGCGTTTGACCTACTTTGACTAAATTATTCTACCGGTAGGGAACTTTGTAATGTCTGCAACACATTCAGAATGCTTATTAATTTTTGTCTGATGATATCTTAATGAAAGACTTGTAGGGACAAAATTAAAGGTATTGAAATCCATTCGTTTAGCACTGGGGCATTCCTCTTAGTAGACGATTCAGGTCCCTAAAGTTGTGGTTTGTTTTACGGACGTACGGCATTGAGGGACTTCAAGCTCAGATTCACCTGGTGAGTATGTTCCCTGAATGGTTGACAGGCAAGAACTATATAAGGTCATTTATCATTGAATATTTACATTTGGAAAATTTTTTCTATAATAGCGTTACTTTAAATTTTGATGAAGTAACAACTCGTCATGCGATTTGATTGATTGATTGATTGTTTGTTGTTTTCCGCCACACTCAACAAGTTTTCAGTTATCTGGTGGCGTCCAGTTTTTGTAGGTGGTGGAGAGAACCCAGATACAATGTATCCGGGAAAAGACCACCGACCTTCCAAAAGTAAACTGGCAAACTTTCTCACATATATCGCCACGAGCGGGATTCGAACCCGTGCCGACTAGAGGTGAGAGTCCTTGTGATTTTGAACGAGGTGCTCTAACCATTCATCCTCGGAGGTCCCTCATGTAATTTGAAGTAATAGTGTAGTCGTAATAGATTTTCTGAGTTTCAAATTATATCACTAGGGCATCTCAATTATACGAGATATCATTCCACATCCGCATCAAATGTGAATATAAATGGTGATATTTCATTTCTGTAACTTCATTTCGGATGTGCATTGTATTTTGTATGTAATTAAAGCTATAAATGACTCCGGTCTTAAATTAGATATTATCACAGAACAGAGCTACATTTCATATGAAAATTTCACCGTTTTATTCATTTATTTATTTATTGTAAATAATATATTGGATATGTGAAAACAAGGTTATGCACTAAATGAAATATCTGTAAAGGGTAGTCATAATAGGAAAACGATGTCTACTAGTTTTGTCATTGTGAAATTAGAAATGCCATTGTCTTGATTTATATCGATTTACAAGTGTTTTCTTGTTTTATCTTAGAAATGAATGACAAAAGACATTTGGCTAAATATTAATCAGTGTCATTTTTCTTCTACAGCATGTGAAATTAGCAAAATTATTTGAAACCTACGTAAAGAATGATGCTCGCTTTGAATTGCTGGGAAATGTCACAATGGGTCTTGTGTGTTTCCGATTAAAGGTATTTAAGTCAGGCTTACGATTTTTGAGCATTCGAACATGTTTATTTCCGTGAATACGTCTTTATTATGCAAAAACAGTGCTCGGTTTCTTAAGAGGTACTTCATTTCGTTGTAGGGACCAAATTCTCTGACGGCCAAATTACTTCACATGATAAATGAATCTGGGAAACTTCACATGGTACCCGCTCTGTTGAACGAGATCTACGTCATACGATTTGCTATATGCACACAAAATGCAAAAGAGGATGACATTGAATTCGCTTGGAAAGTTGTTTCCACCGAAGCCAGTTCTTTATTGATGGAACGAGAATATATCGAAAATGGAATCAATTTCGAGAAAGTAGAGGTTGCAGAGCAAAAAAATACCGATATTGATGACGTGTTTCCCGATTTTGATGACGAAATCATTTTCGATCAACAGAAAAGTAATTTACATCGGGCTCGGATACGTAGGAGTTTGTTCATGAGAATGGTTTCCGATCCTAAATGTTATAATCCGAAGGTTCTGAAGGCGCTGTGTATAGATAAGAAGAGAACGACAAGTACATCGTCAGACGAGATTGTGGATTAAAAATATCAATAAAAACAGAAAGGAAATAGATGTATTTGTTGATATAGCATTAAAATGTTTTGTAGCTGTTACTGATTCATACTTCTTCCTTGATTGTTAGTTAGAGTGATCTGTGCGTGATCAAATAACTGATACGTCAAGTGATTTCAAGGTATGTTTTACCCGACGAATAATGGATAGGATTCTGATATTCTGGATAGAAACTACGATGAAAAGAATAAGGACAAATTGTAAAACAAATATGTACCATGTATGCATAATATTTATAACTCAGGAGAGTTCTTGCAATAAATTTGTTGTATGATTGTTTTGTTTGTTATTTTACGTCCCATTTGAGAGAATATTTCACTCAAAGAGAAACATATTTGACGACTTTTGGTGGAGTGCCACACATTTTGAATGATGCATGACGCTCTTGAAGGGTATAACAGTAAGGGTTCATTTTTGCAACAACTACCATGACACGAGGCCTCTGCTTCTTCGCTCACGTAAGTCGCAAGTTCAAGTGAGATTTTTCTGATCGAATTTTGTCTGTCGTTGTTCTCGTAAACTATTCGCATCCAAAACTAAAGGGCCGATTTCAATCAAACTTTGGGAAATGGGAACATTGACTGGGTATCTTAAACTCTGCATCAGAAATATCAATATTTACAAGAAAATTTTTTTTAGTTCACCTGAACTTTTATATTTCATATATATATTCCTTGTGATGTGTTTGATCTTCGAATTTGACTTTTAAAAACTTGACCTATTCAGTAGTTCCTGCTCTATTTAAGGTAGCATTTCATGTTTTGTTTATATATATATATATATATATATATATATATATATATATATATATATATATTCCAACACACTGTTTGTTTGAAGACCTGATCACCAAAGACTACGAAAATATTGTCAATGAGGAACTCTAGCATCTTTTTGATATCAACTTCAGAGTACTTGTGCGTGGAGTCAGAGTGGTGTTTAACAAAATCATTTTTGGGATGACCAATCACTAAATATGATTGATTGATTGATTGATTATTTATTGCTTTCCGCCACACTCAACAATTTTTCAGTTATCTGGTGGCGTCCAGTTTTTGTTGGTGGAGGAGAGAACCCAGATACAATGTACCCGAGAAGAGACCACCGACCTTCCGCAAGTAAACTGGCAAACTTGCTCACATAACGCTGCGGCCGAGATTCGAACACGCGCCGACAGAGGTGAGAGGCTTTGTGATTTTGAGCCCAATGCTCTAACCACTCGGCCACGGAGGCCCCCACTAAATATGAATATTTTTAGACAGTTGCTTCGTCAATAAAAATGGTAAAAGAAAGTATTCACTAAATATGAATATTTCCTTTTACCATTTTTGTTCACGAAGCAACTGTCTATGATGTCAAAAAGTCTAGTCATTAACTTATCGTGAGGTATGGTCGTGTAAAGTGTTGTAAAATCATACGTTTTAATGTTGTGAAATCGAGAACAATTTTGTGATTTCAAATTCACTAAAAGTTCTTAGAATTTTTAAGAATCCACATTTGATTTACACCACTTCTATCATATGTAGTGGCACAGTACATTAGAAGATTCTCCTTCACAGCAATTAATTGTTTCGTAAGGAGCAAAGATAGGGGCTTTGTAGAACATTTATAAGGTGTAGACTTGAAATTGAAATACTCTGGAATACAAGACTGATGGTTCTTCATACCTTTAAATCTCTCAACAGCCTATTTCCAGTCTACATGAAAGATATCCTAGCTGTTTATAACCCAACACGATCACTACGATGTAAATCCCTGCATTTTCTCCAGGTACCTCGGGCACATACGAAAACATAAGGGGATTATCGTTTAGACAAGGCCGCATCGAATCTTTGTTACCCTTTTATATTTAGTTGCCTCACATTTCAATGGTGACAATATGAATAATTTATTCACATATATGTACATATTGATTTTATATCATTTTTTTCTTTTCATATATTTCTATTTGTAAAGCGCTTTAGAGGAGTAATGCTGATATATAAATCTTCTAATTGCAATTAAAGTTATCGTTCAAGTCTGTCTGCAGTGCTGTACCACTCGTATTTCTGATTCATAACTAGGAATACCTTAGTATTCCACGTAGCAATTCTAACACATATTATACCTCCCACAAATTTCTCCAATTGGTTTGAAAAACATGAAATATAGTTGACATCCTAATACAGTACCTTGTGGAACACCAAAGTGTAGTAGGAATTCTTTGCCCAATGTGCGCATGTGAGTTAAGACTAATCATAGAGATTGTACGCAAATAAGATTACTGAAATGCATGCTATCCATTAAAACTTCGCTTGTACACATTCTGAGCATGTTGATGAAAGTATATTATGATAAGTAACATGCACTGCGTAATTTTGTCTATGAAGTCATATTATGATGTTATGTCAACAAAACGACTTCGGCGTAGAAAGAAAAGAAGAGAAATTGTGAAAATATTAGTATGAGAATAAACAAAAATTCTCCACACAATGTTGTTATTTCGCTGATAATATGACGTACCTCAGAAAGCGACAATGGCTTAAACACTGCCAACGGAATATCATCAAAATCGATGTCAGCTCGAAGAGCTTTTTCTATATACGGGGACGTTCTCGAAAACATGGACTATCTCTAATTTTCAGAAATTTCCCAATAAAGTATTCACCATTTGGATGCCAAGTTGATTTCTTTATTATGCACAGGCAAAACTAACAATTTTTATTTGCCATGAAACTGTTTGTAAGCTTCAATAGTTGTTTCGAGTCGCTGCCTAATTCCTTAATTTTGTTAGTATAGTACGATGTATTACAATTCTGCATACACTTCTTGAAAATGTCCTTTTAAACAGACAATTTTGTTCGTCTCATCATCCTTTCAGCCCTCCGACGGTCTCTCTTTGCAGAATAAAGATCAGATCGTCCGTACATCATGGTTTGTGGTCGTATAGTGAGTTCCTTCGAATTTTGAGGTGCGTGCATATCGATGATGGCATGGAGGAGCGCCTTATAACGCATTACAAGTTTTTCAGCGGACGTATTTTCGTCTATAGAACATGAAAAATTTAAATCACTTTCGAATTTGTTGATGTGAATGTCAGACAGTTTCCGAAAACTGACAGTTTTCCTATCCTTTGGAGGTTTGGTGAGACGCAGCAAAGAAGGAATTGCAAGATAGTCCCCAGTGATGTTGCCTCTGTTATCACATATAACAGGATCTGCCACTAATGGCGCTCCATGCAAAGTTGGCCTATCATATCTGGTTATTAATATATCTAAGGCATGTCCATGAAAATACGTTGCATCGGAAACACGCTGTAATAATTCCCGTTCCTTTAACGGCTCTGTAAACTTTCTAGTATCTTTGACATTGGGATGATGGATATCGGAATTGAGTCACCTGTAATTAGTAACTCATCAGGATTCACCATGAGGCTGTCTAAATTGTTGGTCCATTCTTGAAAGAAAACTGAATTCCGGAGATTGATCGATTTCGATGGCAGTGGGCGATATACGACACAAAGACGAACAACGATGGGTGTTTTTTTTTTTACACCAACAGGTATCTTTGTTCACAGGCCTCAATCAAATTTATTTTATGTGGACAATATATCTTTGGGTAAAGGGAAAATAACTGCAGAACAGTAAAATTATAGTGTTGCGTTTTGAAAATCTACTCCAGCACTAGTGCGCCAATCCAAACCAAAGTTGGCACACAGTATCCTGAATGAAAATTTAGGTAAAGGGGAATCAAGTTTATTCGAATAAATGGTCATACTCCTTTCCAATCGGATAAAATAACAAAGGTTTGAAGATACAGTGGTGTCCTTTTACATGATACAGGAGCAAAAATTATGGGATTTTGAGAGGTAAGCAAGTGTTACTCAATAAATCATCTTGATTAGAACAACTGAACAAGAAAAAAAGGTGGAAGTTTCCTTAAGGAATGTAGATTCCAAATTAGACGAATCATGGACCAGGGGTTGGGTGAGCCACAGTTGCGGATCAGTTTTACATGGATATAAAGGAAAAAGCGTTAGCATCTTCAAAAAGCCACCAGGAACCTTAATAAGTTATATTTATGCGCAAACCTTCTAGTAGTGCAGATTCAAGTTTGTTCAAATCTTGACCGCGGTAGATATTGTAGAATCACCATATGGGATTACAGTTTTGTATCAAAATACATAGGGAGAAACATGACTATTTTCTCAAGAGAATGGGACTATGATTATTTATAAAAATATACAAACATTATGTGGGAATGTACATTACATAGTAGAAATTCTTATGAACAGCAAAGCCGCTTTGCATAGTCATATTAATATGCAGACATCCTCAGGTACTGCAAATTCAAATAATTTGAAATTACTATCCCCACGGTTAGGGTGGAATCATATTAGAGGTTATATTGGAATTTTTACATGAAATATATAGGAAAAGAACTTTAAAGATCAAATTCCTGATTAGTGATATTAGCATGAGAACATCCACACGTAGTTCAGATTCAAGTCAATTAAATCCTTCCCGAGCGTTGGTGGGGATAAGGTTAGGAAGGACTGCAATAAATCCACATTTTACGTCAGAAAAACTCTTTTACCTTATTGTCAAAAGCAGCAGGTTCAGGGTTTGTCATCAATATACAAGCGTCCTTACGTAGTGTTGATTCAAATTTCTTCAAATCAGTGGCCGGTATGTGGGTTTGGACCACAATATGACTCAGTTTTACGTGAGAATATATGGATGATTAAAAAAAATAGAGGGCAAGGGGGAAATTTTACATGAATACAGGGAAATGCGGCATCCCTATGATGTTTAGATTCAAGTTACGTTAACTCACAATACCCTTAGGCTTGGGTGGAATCATAATGTGTGTTACGAAGTTTTCGTAAAAGTGTTTTTCTTATCTTACGACGAAAAACAGCAAGACAAGATTGATTTAGGTTAACGTTGTGGCCCACGTGCCTCTTGTTAGATAACAATTTTAAGGAAAGCGCGAAAATTCTCCAGCTAAGTGAAGTCAAATCCCAAACCAGGAATCAGTTATAGGAAAAAATCGACATTTAATTTGGTTTTGGCTTTTTACAACATGGAGCTCATAAGAGTGTAAAGAAATAGATGAATGGCAATCTCACGATGCTCATGTTATTAACGGATGCTTTAATTGACGGATCTGACTTCTGTAGAAAACGGATCGAAGACGCAAGGAAATTAGTTGACAGCTCATTACCTGTCGATACAAGGTGCCATACAATATTGCCCTACGTACTCGTATACGAAAGATTAAGTTTCAAAGAGTACAAAATTGATATTTAATGCGCAATTAAGAGCATTTTACCGGAATAGAAACGTAATACATGTACACTCAATAGACGTTGTAAATTGTCACTCAAGATTAACAATAGGGCAAGCACGGATCCTTGAATACACCCAGTTGCATGGTTTTAGTTAAGTTTATTTTACAGTTAACTTCTAGTTAACACTATATAATTGTGAAAGTTACTCGTGCAATAACAAGTCTTTAAAGCTTCTAACGAACTTACTGCAACAGTAAAGTTCACCATAATCGTGATGGAATTCACTTGGAGTTCAGTGGTGTGATGGTAGCACTCTAGACTCCAGCGATCAGAGTTCAAATCTCGATAAAGCTTTATCACACTATTATTCATTATTTATCATATATGTAACTGTATTTGTACTTACAGAAACATTAAAAGGTATTATTCTTCTCCGGTCTGTTACGCTGATACTGCGTTTGAGTCATTACTATCATTAATATTCATATATACTATGAATTGAAAATTATATAGGTTTCTATAGGAATTACTAAATTGATTACTGTCAGTTATCTTCGCCTTTTCATTTTGTAGCTCTTAGGGATAGTGATACTTTTAATTAATACTCAGGAAACTGATAAGGCCTGTGGACCTGTTGTTAATGAAAAGGCTACGATAATGAACAGTACTTTTGTTCTGATGCCAAGTTGCATCAGATTTTTGTCATTAATCATCACTTTGATATAAACAGGGCTATACCTCTGATGTATCGCGGTTCAGTCTCTATAATATTCGAAGTTTAGAATAAAGCTTTCAATTTTCTATTTGAAAACTGGAGTTAATAATCATTTTTGTGCGACTTCCATTTTGAATCAAACCTTCAAACAACCGTTAAGTGGTATTATTTTCACTTTGCCAATAACCTCAAATTTGTCCTCAGACATCTACGTATAAGAGTTGTTTTAATTTCACTGGAAATGAAACCGTTGATATGTAGTATAAAAAAAGAAGACAATTAGAGACCTATAGCATTAGTCCGTGGTGCAGTGGATAACATACCCGACTACTGTCAGGTCAGAGACGTACTTCTGAAACAGGTCTAGCTCAAAACACAACTTGGGCTGACTAGACAATGTTCATCAAAAGTCGAATCTAAATTGTATCTCCTAAAGCAAAGTAAAAGTCTCAATCATCCACATATACCTCGGTCTGGACGACCGTCTCCTGTATATTATTTAACATCCCGCTCGCGAATATTTTACTAATATGAAGACGTCGCCATTGCCGATGAAGGGCTACAAAATTTAGGCCTATGTTCGGCGTTTATGGCCTTTGAACAGGAAGGGTTCTTAATCGTGCAAAAAATGCTGTGACACTGGGCCTCAGTTTTTGTGGATTCATCCGAAGTACCGCCCCAATGTTTTTCTGTTTCAATACATCACATACTGTCAATGAATGCGAGACATTCTAATCAATTACTAAGCACGTGTTACTTAATCTCCAAACTCCAGAAAACACGCTGTGGCCATCAACTGCATGTTTACAACATTGGTGTTTGGAATAAATAAATTTGATTGAGAGATGCCTCGCATGATTGGAGATGATCGTTTGCGTGCTATTGGGATGTTGGAAGCTGAAATGTTTCAAAGCAAAGTTGTAAAGGAATTTGGAGTTCATATTGACACTGTAAATGCTTTATGGAGACGATATAAACAAATTGGCAACGCTTGAAACAGCCCACTAGCAGGACGCCCGCGTGTGACCTCACGTCGGCAAGATACATATATACTGACGTCTTGCTTAATCGATTTCAATCGGTTTCTTTGACCACTAGAAGCATCTCTAGACATCAGCGGATAAGTCCTCGTACCGTAAGGGCAGATTGCGAAAGGCCAGTATCCGTTCTCAACGTCCTGCTATCCGTCCTGCTCTGCTCTGGTGTCACCGTTTTGTGAGGTTAGTGTGGTTGAGGAGGTATGGCCGTTTCAGTAACAGAGATTGGGTGGACGTCCTGTTTATAGAGGAGTCGAAATTTCATTTTGACAGCAGTGACAGTGTGTTCGGGCCTTCCGTCGTGCCGGAGATCGTTACATTGACGCATGCCTTATTCAACGTCGCTAATTCGACGGCGGTAGCATTGTGGTCTGGGGTGGAATTACAATACATAAAGGATCCATTTAGTGACAATGGAGGGAAATTTAACCGGTGTACGCCACCATGACGAGATTGCACGTCAGCGCATCATTCTATTTATTCACAACAACCAGCGCAACGTCATTTTGCACCACGACAACGCACTACCGCACACTGTACGCGTTGTTAATGACTATCTACAACCTCAAAACGTGAATATGCTACCCTGGCCTGCGATATCACCGTATTTATCGCCTATAGGACATGTTTGCGATGAAATGGAATGACGTCTACATTAGGAGCCAAATACCCCCGCTACGTTGGACGCGTTGCTTCGTTCTTCATTAAGCATATGGAGGAACATCCCCTAGGCATTTCTGCATAATCTGCGTGGTAGGTATGAAGAATGCACCAGTGGAAATTGCGGTCATACACGCTACTAATCTTTTGAAACTTCTTGCACCCCCTTTACTTTCGTATCACCCATAATGGACATAATCCGTGATTTGATGTTCGAATTGAAAAATAACACATTATATCAAATAATGATATACACAATGCAACATGATATTTTGTATATGAATCCATCAATGAAACTACTAAAATATAGTTTCATAATATTTTCCCGCTAGTACGTGTATATACTTCGTAATATCCAATAAGTTCATGTCACGTGGGAATCCGCGTTAGAATATGTCCTTGGTGTACCTTTCTCGTTTTAAGAGGTGACTAAATTGGGCGGTCATTCGGATGAAACAGTAAAAGCAAGGTCCCGTGAAACAAAAGGTGTGGTACGATAAAGATACCTCCCTGCTCAAAGGCCATAAGAGCTGAGCATAGGTGTAAATTTTACAGCCCTTCACCGTGAATGGTGACGTTTCCATACCTGTACAAAATTATCGAGTTAGACGTTAAACAATACACAACCAACCATCCAACAAGTTATTATTTGTTTTATAACAATAGAAAGTGAAATTCATTATAAGTGTGTTCACTGTAACTGTGTTTTACTGTAAGTGTGAATTCATTATAAGTGTGTTCACTGTAACTGTGTTTTACTGTAAGTGTGAATTCATTATAAGTGTGTTCACTGTAACTGTGTTTTACTGTAAGTGTGAATTCATTATAAGTGTGTTCACTGTAACCGTGTTTTACTGCATTGTCTAAAGGAATATAATATGAGATTTATCCTTTTCTAGATAACGTCACTGTTCTATAAATAAAATATTCAGTTGACCGTTTTCAAAAGCTCTTCATTAATGTTGATTCAAATTTCTTTCACACATAGTTACGATGATGTTATATTAATAGTGTAAAATGCAATTTTCTAAAATCACGAACAGACAGTTGAATATATTGAGTAGATTTATAATCAATAAAATCCCTGCATTAGGAGTCACGACTTTCACCAATACCATATTGTTTGATTGCAATATGTGCTATTGATAAGGTATAAGTTCTGAAATTAGGCGGCATTTGATTCAGAAATGAAGTGCGCAGTTTTGTTTTGTTCGAGGTCGAGTTTTGTTGTTTTGAAATATAAAAGCCAAGACGTTAGCCGAGACTGAGCAGGTTATCCTGTATCAAATACCAAAACAAGAATTCTATTGCCCGGAGAACCCTGTGTGTATATATATGTATATACACGTATATATATATATATATATATATATATATATATATATATATATATATATATACACGCCCGGTTAAGTCTTAATTGAGTATTCAAACTATTTCTAAAAATATAATGTCGGTGCTTTGTGATCATAAAATGAATGCATTTTATATATGTATATCATATTGAGTCAAGGGTAATAATATGAGGTATCTGGAAATAGGAAATATACTATATATCTTACAATAACAGCTGGTCCCTGTGTTTTTTTCTTTAATCTATTTTCGAAATACGAAAGAATATACAGTGTATATGTTGCAATAATTTATAGCTTCATGTAATGTACATTGTTGCTACTGAATTAATAAGCTGTTTTATTTAGAGTATCAATCCATTAAATATCACACTTTTGACACGAAGTATTGTAGCTATTTGTCAGGTATGTTGATTTTCGTTTTGTTTGAAACATATCATCTGAATATTTTTATTCGGAATCCCTTTTCACGTGCAGTTGCTGTAGGTATTTAGAGCAAAGGGTAAGAAAACTTACTGACGCAAGCAATAAATTCAGTCGTAACTTCTTGATACCAGACTATTTTGCAAGCGTAAGAGGATTTCATATATGAAATGTAATGAATGCTAAGTAATGAATACCATTTAGAAATCTTCACGTTTATGGAAGTTTTCTCTGCAGGCAGTCCTTCCCTGTAGTCCGTTCTGACCGATTAAGGTTATTTTTCACATTTTAGATAATCTTCCATTGCCATTAGGTAGCTTTCATCGCCAAATCAAAAAGAAAAGCATTTTAAACATCATTCTGTTATTTTAATTCTGCTCAGCATTAACCTTCTGTAAGCCATTAAAAAGTCAGAATAATATCAATATTATCTACATTTCCACTGTTTTCACCTTTGATATCTTTATAAATGGTAATGACGGCCATCTCCTCATTAATGCTTCACAGTTGCACATATGAGTCTTGATAAAAACATAATAATAATACGCCTGTACAATAGCTATACATGTATAATGCAGAACACGAGCTTTTCAAATACAATGACATGCTTACAAGATAACTTTTAAGACATTCATAAAACATCATTCAGAATTGAAATAAATGGAGTCATTTATTCGAAGTTCCAAAAGTTAAGTATATCTTTAAACTTGCAGAATTAAAAGCAAAGGAACAAAATATTAGTCAAAATTGAATATGTTGTCCTGCCTTAGAGAAATGGTCATATTACAATAAAACCATAAGTTTAGTTACAGAACACAGAAATCTTGTGGATTCTCTCTCTCTCTCTCTCTCTCTCTCTCTCTCTCTCTCTCTCTCTCTCTCTCTCTCTCTCCGCCCCAAGCTTGAATGTTCATTGAGTTTTAAGTGCTCATTGTCTGGATGTTTAGCAAATACTTTTCAAAAATACTGATTGATTGATTGATTAAATATTGTTTAACGTCCCGCTTGAGAATCTTTCACTCATATGGAGACGTCACTACTGCCGGTGAAGGGCTGCCAATTTAGGGCTATGATCGGAGCTTATGGCCTTTGAGATACAGATAATAAAAAAACTTATCATATTGGTATTGAAATATTCCCATATTCTGTAAATTCAAGTTTTAAACATTGGGGAAAAAGATCATTTAAAAACACTGAACAAGAACATGGCCAAGATGAATCAGGTGAGCCATGTAGACGATGAGACTCTTGTTATTTTAACAAATATTCCTGTGAACAAAAAGTTGACACCTTTTTTTTTTTTTTTAGCTCAGTGGATAAAGCGTTCTCTTCGTAACCGGGAGATCGTGAGTTCGAGCCCCGCTCGTGCCATGGTGGCGTCAAACCTAAGACGAAATATAGGTAGTGATTGCTCCTTCGCCAGACGCTCGGCATTCAGAAGTGAGAATCACGGGTCTTTCGGATATGACCTTAAAAACGGAGGTCCCGTATCACGGTAGACGTTGGCACGTTAAAGAACCCTCACTGCTACGGCCCTGAACGCTAAGCATTGATCTGAATTTGTGGTACTTCACCTACAGCTGGTGACGTCTCAATATATGAGTGAAAAATTCTCGACGAGACGTAAAACAAACAATCAATCAATCTCGATAATTGATGGAAACATCGGTGTTTTCTTTTTTCTATTCTACAACATCTCAGAATACAGGCGGTCGACGTTTTAAATATCTATAATTTCATGAATTGTCTTCCTGTAAACAAATTTACAAGAAGACAATTTTAAGTTCTGGGCGCATGAATGGTCTTGGAATTAACGACCCCTATCGACTAATCCAGTATTCTAAAGAATTAGGATTCGCACCCATTATCATATTGGTCAAAATATTGATTGATTATATGTTGTTTAACGTCCCGCTTGAAAATCTTTCACTCATATGGAGACGTCATCATTGCCGGTGAAGGTCTTCCAATTTAGGCTATGATCGGCGGTTATGACCTTTGAGCAGGGAGGGATGTTTTACGTGCCACACCTGCTGTGACACGGGACCTCGGTTTTTGCGGTCTCTTCCGAAGAACCGCCCCATTTAGTCGCCTCTTACGACAAGCAAGGGGTACTGGGGATCTATTCTAACAACCCAGATCCCCACGGGGACATTGTATTGATGAGAAAACGAAAATGTGGACTTTATGAATGAAACTTCATTCAAAAGGAATTTACTTGTATCATACTTGGCAACATTGCTATATCCAAACTTCTAATCTACACATACACTGTAATGTTAACTGATTTTATTGATACATATTGAGAAGTAACAAGCTTATATGAAAATGATTTGAAAAAACAACAACATTCAACATTACATAGATCTAGGTCTTTTAAAAGTTTTATAAGTCAACATGTTGATGAGTCGGGGCAAAGTCCCAGCCGATGCCCCTTTAAATCATCACCTAGTGTTTGCTAAGCTCCCCCCCCCCCCCCCCCCTGGATTGAACTCATTTACTGTGGAATCAATATTGTTCGTGGGAATCAATGTTCGTGGATTTCGTGGATACCTTTTATCAACGTTTTTACGTCCCCACGAACTAATTATTCTTTGAAATAGCTTCTATAGTATAATGTTGTATATTTTCAAAATAGCGTTCATCCCTACGAGCTTTAATAATTCCACAGTATACTATAGTGATTACAAAATCACAAACGTGTAGTGATTATTATTACAACAAATAATGTTATATAGTACATATATAATTAACAATAGGGAAAAGTAGTAGTTGTGATAATACTTTCAAATATAGAAATTTTATGTATGTAGTTCATACTAGCAAAACGAAAAAAAAAACACCTCATAGCTCAAGATAGTTTCATTTTACACACAATTAAGAGTTCATCGTGTACTCAGTGCTACGTTACTAGAGACCAGGAACCTCAAGAAGTGGGTTTCTAGATCGTGTAAAGAGGTTAATATTTTTACATATCATATACATAAATCTTTATTATGTACAGTGAATGCAAAAACTATCTCTTAATTCAATAATTTTGCAATCTTATATCTCATATATAATTGTTATGATAATTAGTAAAGAGGTAGGGCTAACTAAAACCGAGGTCTTCTTTTGCATGTTTTAAATCAATAATAGCTCTAAAACTAAAAATTTTATTTTGTTGTGAAAATGTGTCATTATGACATTTCTTTCGATACCTTTAACCACACTATAATCATTAATTAAATTAAAACAAAGTTTGAGACTTCACCAAAATAAAGATTTCGCTTCTGTTAAGTATATAGCGTTAGAATTAGAAATCTATTTTTGTACTGGAAGACAACAATGTAAGTCTGAAGAGGTTTTAACACAAAATTTCTAATACAAAATATATATCAGCATCCAAGGTTTATAAAACATACTTTACAACAGAATTTCTAATACAAAATATATATCAGCATCCAAGGTTTATAAAACATACTTTACAACAGAATTTCTAATACAAAATATATATCAGCATCCAAGGTTTATAAAACATACTTTACAACAGAATTTCTAATACAAAATATACATCAGCATCCAAGGTTTATAAAACATACTTTACAACAGAATTTCTAATACAAAATATATATCAGCATCCAAGGTTTATAAAACATACTTTACAACAGAATTTCTAATACAAAATATATATCAGCATCCAAGGTTTATAAAACATACTTTACAACAGAATTTCTAATACAAAATATATATCAGCATCCAAGGTTTATAAAACATACTTTACAACAGAATTTCTAATACAAAATATATATCAGCATCCAAGGTTTATAAAACATACTTTACAACAGAATTTCTAATACAAAATATATATCAGCATCCAAGGTTTATAAAACATACTTTACAAATTTATAGCAAACATCTAACTGTGCAATCGCAATACATCTCGAATTCTAGATATATATTAGATATTAAAGAAGATGACTATCACTTTGATTTATATGTAATTAATTCAAAATCTACTGTCTAATGTGTTTAAACGGTTTCACATTAAAAAATAACGTTATACACTATGACAGAAGCTCTTTATAGAATATTTTTTATTGGTATGTAAACAAGGATTGAAGTATGTTACTGTCTGCGTCCTTTTTTAAATATGTGACTATCGATCTAAGTTTATGATATATATCACATTTCAAGTGTCCGTTAGGTGAAATGTTCCGTTTAAAAGTTAAATTTGTGTCTTTGCAAAATTAAGATGCTTTAAATTACAAAATTAATATTTTACTGGTTTGTTTATAAACATAAAAGGACTCGAGTTTTTGTTGACAACACAGAGCGAAGTCTAAAATGTTGCTCTTATCCTTGTGTTTAAAAGGTTCTAACCCTAACCCCTGGTTGTCAAATTTAAATGAGTTATATTTTTATTCTTTAACATCAAGAGTGAAAAAATATTTTTCTCAAAAATAAAAAACCCCCACGAAACATACAAAAAACAAAAAACAAAAAAAAACAACAAACAAACAAAAAACAAAACAAAAACAAATAAAAAAAACCCAACAAAACGTGAACCAGGCCCTTTAAGACTTGTTTAACCTCATTGCGTTGATAAAAGACACCTAAACCAATAGATAGAGGGATAGGTATCGGAACCAATAGATAGAGGGTTAGATATCTGAACCAATACATAGAGGGATAGGTATATGTACCAATAGATAGAGGGATAGCTATCTGTACTAATAGATAGAGGGATAGCTATCTGAACTAATAGATAGAGGGTTAGCTATCTGAACCAATACATAGAGGGATAGCTATCTGAACCAATAGATAGAGGGATAGCTATCTGAACCAATAGATAGAGGGTTAGCTATCTGAACGAATAGATAGAGGGTTAGCTATCTGAACCAATAGATAGAGGGATAGTTATCTGAACCAATAGATAGAGGGTTAGCTATCGGAACCAGTAGATAGAGGGATAGCTATATGTACCAATAGATAGAGGGATAGCTATATGTACCAATAGATAGAGGGTTAGCTATCGGAACCAATAGATAGAGGGATAGCTATCTTTGAAAGGCGTTTTCATGGTTTTCGAGAATAAGTGATAATATGACAATAATGTAAAACAAATAACGCCCAACATAAAAATGTGTCATTCATCTTATAGTGCGAAATCAATGATCATTAGAGAAAACAGGATTATGTGGCGGTATCCTTGTCATGTTTATATTTACTACACACTGTGACAATATATGTGAAACAAATGTGAAGGAGTTAGAGGTGCAGTACCATATCCAAAATCTGTAAGACACTTCATATATTTACATTTTGATCGTTTTAATTGACAGTATATTTATACGTTGTCGGCCCTGAGCGTTAAGCATTGGTCTAAATTTATGGTACTTCACCTACAAGTTGTGACGTTGCAATATGAGTGAAAATTCTCAACGGGACGTAAAACAAACAAACAATCAATCAATCATATACGCCGTTATTTGCCTATTTCCAAAGTTGAATATCATACATAATGTGTCACACTTCGTAGTGATTTTCAACTGTTTTTTAAAGAAAATAATTATTTTGAAACAATTTGAGAAATGTCTTTTTATGTATTGATAAAAATAAACAAAATGATACATAGGTTCCACCGAGATTTGAACTCGGATCCAGAGTGCTAACCATTACACCATGGAA
Source organism: Ostrea denselamellosa (assembly GCA_024699665.1). Classification (NCBI taxonomy): domain Eukaryota; kingdom Metazoa; phylum Mollusca; class Bivalvia; order Ostreida; family Ostreidae; genus Ostrea; species Ostrea denselamellosa. The sequence continues at coordinate 244,619 of JAMZEH010000039.1, forward strand.
CCTCTCATATACATCAATCGGCTATTGTAAGATTAACCCTTATAATCTCTCTCGCTCTTGTGGTATGTAATTGCTTGTAATTAAATAACGAGGAGAAACACTTCATTTTCATCGTACCATGCATGGGAAATATTCGTCGATCTTTTCATTTTTACTCTTAATCGTATTTTAATATGTACTTAATATATGACAGGATTAAGCAGCTGCCTGCATAAGGAACAAAGTATACGGACATACAATGCATACGTCACTCGTTCGACATGTATCTGTTTTGTGCATTTATTGATAAAAGTTCTAATAGATCCCCCTGCTATCTGCAATATCAGAAAATTCAATCATTCTACATACAACAGACAAATGCATGAAGATAAACATTTTTTGTTTTGTTTTGTGTTTTTTTAAAAGTTCTAGTCGGACCCCAGCTGCTATCTGCAATAATTCAATGAATGTCACGAAGTAATTCTGAACTGATCGGTCCTCCGAAGAATGAGGCGAAATTTTTAGGATTACTGATTTTATCACAACCCACCCCATTTCATCACACGTCGTCTGTTTGATGTAGGCCTAACAGTGGCTGATCTATAGGGGTTGCAGGGACATCCATCCCAGGGTACGCTCAAGCGTCAGGGACATCTATCCCAGGGTACGCTCAAGCGTCAGGGACATCCATCCCAGGGTACGCTCAAGCGTCAGGGACATCTATCCCAGGGTACGCTCAAGCGCCAGGGACATCCATCCCAGGGTACGCTCAAGCGTCAGGGACATCCATCCCAGGGTACGCTCAAGCGTCAGGGGCATTAATCCCAAGGTTCGCTCAAGATCGTTTATCAGGTTTTTGAAAAAGAGTAACTCACTTGAGCCGTCAGGGAAATGTAAAATCCCTTAAAAATTGATCACATTTCATTTAGTTAATCGCCGTAAAATGGTTGAAATATTGTCAAAATGGTATTAAACCCCAATCAATCAATCTATTCTAGAGGTATGTACCTAACACATTGTTGTTCCGTCTACAGCGCTGTTTTAAAACATCTATATTCCACGATAAATGAACATCACACAGAAGCAGTAAACCAATTTAGAAACAATTTCAAAGTATCCAACACGATTGTATAAACATAGAAATTATTTTATCAGAACTAATGATCAAAATAAAGGAATGGTGTACTCTTATATTTCCATGCTTCCACCTTAGAAATTTAGTGTAATGGAGACCGGGGTGGGGGTGTGGGTACTTCCGTTAGACCTGACTAAAAGGAACCACGAAAATTTTATGCAAGGATCATGATCATAAAAGTTTGATAACGGTATGAAGACTATAAAAGTATTACATTACTCGTTAATACAAGTTAGAAGAAAGAGGTGTTATAAAAATACTTTTAAACCATTAACCTGTTCATACATCAATTTATTTTTTGTGTTTATCGTCTTACCTGCTACCTTTATCGTCTCACCTGATACCTTTGTCGTCTCACCTGATACCTTTATCGTCTCACCTGATACCTTTATCGTCTCATCTGATACCTTTATCTCTCACCTGATACCTTTATCGTCTCACCTGATACCTTTATCGTCTCACCTGATACTTTGTCCATGGCGCTGAAGAAATGCGTCCTTTTCTGGAGCTTTGCTGTGAAGAGTTCGTTCAACCATCACCTAAGGGTTGGCTACATTTACACGGAACTTCATTTAAGGAGAAATAGCAAACCAAAGAAATTTCATAGAAAGTGGAAGATATGTACAATAGCATTTTGAAATTAAAAAAAAAACTTTCAATTTTATCCTTTTGAGTTAAAAATGCAGTTTGATAACAAAGTATTCTGTAAAAAAAATTAAATCCCATGATAGACTCAAATGTGCGACCTACAGATCAGCAATCATTGTGCTGTCCTACTGAGCTACTCAGCTAGACGATTAGGTGTAAAAAGAAATATATGTGTATCCCTGATAATTATATTTTCATTCAAGTTTCAAAAAGTAAGTCAGCCATTATGACGATGTATTATTCATCCTCACACACACACACACACACACACACACACACACACACACACACTCGAACGCACACACACACACACACACACACACACACACACACACACACACACACACACACACACACACACACACACACACACACACACACACACACACACACACACACACACACACACACTCGAACGCACACACACACACACACACACACACACACACACACACACTCGAACGCACACACATACTCACACATACACTTGCACGCACACATACATACACACATACACCACACTCTCACTCACACAAATATATATATATATATATATATATATATATATATATATATATATATATATATATATCCCCGTGGTGATCCGAGTTGTTAGAATAGATCCTCAGTACCACTTACTTGTCGTACGAGGCGACTAAATGGGGCGGTCCTTCGGATGAGACAGCAGAAACCGAGATCCTGTGTCACAGCAGGTGTGGCACGTAAAAGATCACTCCCTGCTCAAAGGCCATAAGCACCGAGCATAGGCTTAGGTTTGCGGCCCTTCACCGGCAATGGTTACGTCTCCATATGAGTGAAGGATTCTCGAGCGTCAATCAATTATATATATATAATATATATATATATATATATATATATATATATATATATATCAGTACGAAAATCCAACAACGTCCTACTTTCTTAAAGTGTTGGAGGATCGGATACAAGACCAGTTTGCAATGTAAAGAAGCACTACAGAGGCCACAGTACTGTTGGTTACTTAAACCTCAAATTTTCGGCGCAAAACACTTCTTTATCAAGAAACGAATATTACATAAGTAAACATCACACTCTACAGACTACGTAAAAAAGAAATATATTGATAATCTACATAATTAATAAAAACGACACGCTAATACACTGAATGTAAGGAATAAATCACTTCCAACTGTAAAGTGTGCTTGAATGACACTGATTACAATAGCAGAGATTTTTCGAATTACGTTTTTGTGCGTACTTACCTAAAACTGTCTGTATGAACACTGGAGACATTGATTTCAAGATGACAAACTCCTCTAATGTCCGTTCCAATATTCCATACATCATTTCCTTAACGACACTCAATGGCGAACTATGACTAACGGAATGACGGCCCTGTTATCAGAATCCCACATTTATGTAGCAATATTCCAGTATCACTTGCATATGATGTTTACGTCTCTTAACTGATTCGATAGGCTAGAGTATGTTCTGTGTATGATCAATTCTTAAACCAAGATAGGCTACAAACAAAAACAGATGATGTTACAGGGCTTTCAGAAATCTTGTTTAAAGTCAGCATTTCACAAATTCTATGGTGGCTAACAATCTAATTTGCAATACAACCTGTCCCTGAGTAAAATGCTGTCTGACGTGTGGCATACCAATGGTTAGGCCGTGCTTGGCACACTGACTACTTATTACTCCGTTTACCCGATCACGATATAGGGCTCATGTGTTACCGGTCAACAAGGGATGCTTACTCCTCCTAATCTAGTGTTTCCAGAGGTCTGTGTTTGCCCTGCTCTCACATTTGTATTATTCGTAGGCTTTTTGCTTTGGACATATGCCTCATACAGTTCTATATGACCAAAAAAAAAGCTTGAGGCCCGTTATGGCTGAGAGCTGTGTGCGTAAGCGGGTGAGATATATGTAGTACCTAAACCATTACTTATGGAATTTTATTTGTTGATTTACGTGAGACAGTCTGATTTTGAAGGATATCAATACTGAGACAGTTTTATTTACTCGGGCAGAATGTCGTGCTCATAACGCGGACGAGCGCACTTGCCAGAAAACTAGGGGTATGAAAACTTTTTTTCTCTGGGAAAAAGCAAAGATAATGCAATAATCAAACTCATAAATCTATAAAGAATACAAAATTAAGTGTGGAGCAAACACACACTTCTGGACATAACGAAGGTGGGACCAGGTGCCTAGGAGGAGTAAGCATTAGTAAAAATATTAACTATGATATAGAGATCAAACTGCGTAAAGAAAACATACATCATTTCTATTCCTATTTCTACAGACTACGAAACACTGTCGTCTTAGACCGTTATGTTTCGGTTGAGCTGCGCTAGCGTTAGTACATTGTTGTAAGAGGTCTATTACACATACTAAAAGTTTACGTGTATGTCCACCTACTAAAAACAATCAACTGCACTAAGCCTAAAGTGACACTCCAGAACTTTCAAGCAGATCCAGACTAATAATTTCCCCCGTTTGTTACCCTGAATGGAGCATTTGAACAGTTCCAATTTCAAAGCACCATTGTACGTATCCTCCACTTTCCATCTATACCAGATCTCTATGGATTTTCCCCTAGTAATTGACTTACCAACCTCAATGGCTGTTGCAACCTTGAGTGAACAATAAATTATACTAATATTAAAATTTCATTTACACCAGTGCAATATTTAATATTAAGTGTGACCGCGTGGCCTAATGGATAAGGCGTTCGACTTCAAAAAGAGAAGAAAAAAAAGGCGTTCGACTTCGGATCGGAGGATTGCGAGTTCGAGTCTCGTCGTGGTCGTAAGTAAATTTTATAACACAACAGTGAAGGGATATTCGATGGAAAATCAGATTTTTTTCATACAAAAAGAAAATGGGGACGGAAATTGCAGGTTCTAATTCCACGCAAGTGCACTTGAAGTTCCTACCGTAACTAGTCAGCCCGTGAACTGGCTAATTATTACACGGACAATCAAACGGCTCTCTTCTCTCACCTCAGGCTGACAAATTATCGGAAAACCGCTAATGTCACCTATACTCTATAGAGTTCAGGAGAGTTTTCTTACAGTTGATGCTTGTTTCCACAGTGTCTTCGTTTAATGAGGTGTTCTACAGGTCAACACATGTCTGTTTTCCGCCTTAACTTCAAATATTCGTATTTGCTTTGGGATCCATCAGAGTCGCTGATTTTCACGATATTGTGAAGCACTTAAAATCAAGAGGGTGGTCACTTTATCGACAACATTCTTTTTGCGTTATTTTACACAAAAAGATGGTTATTTCTACAAGCAATGTTACAGAAATATTGGATGACCCCCCACCCCACCCCCACCCCTTCCTAAATTTTTAGTTGTAGAGTGTACGATTAGAACCGATGAATTAAATCCACTTATGAAAGAGGACCACCACTCCCTGCCGTTTGAATTTCAGGCAAAAATAACACTCATCTGCTGGTTTTTTTTTCTTAATGTTTTTAGTAGTCCCCTACTGGCTTTGCCGAAGAAGACTATTAGTTTATCTCTGTCCGTCCGTCCGTCTGTTTGTCATTCCGCTTGAGGTTTTCCGCACTTTTCTCCGCACTGGATAAAGATATTCAACTGACATTTTATATACGGCTTTGTGAGTTTCGTTACGCTTGACTTACATGTACTTTTGACTGAATTATCCTACTGGTAGGAAACTTTGTATTGCCTACAATACACTCAAAATGCTGGTTTTACATGTCAATGTGAAGTCAACCCCCCCCCCCCTCTCCTTAGCTTCCCCCATGAAAAACGATGCTATGTCTCTGTTTATAAATTTTTCAGAGTGAGTCGCCCTAATGATGAGATTTAAATACACATGTAAACCGGCGGGGATCAATGATTGACTCCGAGATATACTCTGCAAAAAAAGAAACGCATAGCCCTTTTGAAATTTTAAAAATGCAAATTATGTATTTTACCAGGTAAACTGAAATGGTCAATTGAGTAATTGATTTTTTACAGGTAAGTATGAAACTTTAAAGGTCTGTTCATTTGATTTGGCTCTCTGCCAAATTAGCTCGGCGACTCTCTAAAATTGCACATCACCTCTATCGCCATGGAATTTGGCTTACGTTTTTCACGAGAACTTTGTGCTTAATTCAACCACTACATTAAAGCGTATAAAAGGACGAAGTTTGAAGCTTGAATTCATCATAACGTTAAAATGCTGCCATGCCAAGGTTGGACCCTGCTACTCGAAATATCGTCATTGGCCGTCTCCAGGCCGGAGTATCCAAAAGTGAGATTGCACGAACTGAAAACGTAAATCAGGGCACAATTTCTCGGCTGTGGAACAGATTCCAGCAGACTGGCTCTACTAATGACCGACCGAGGAGTGGGCGACCTCGCATTACGACTCCTGGACAAGATCGCTACATCCGGGTCTTTCATCTACGGAATCGAACCGTTGCTGCAACAGCTACTGCAGTCGGAATACCTGGATTGAGAAGAATCACCTCGCAGACAGTCCGCAACCGACTTCGACAATATGGCATTAGACCCAGAAGACCGTATTTTGGAGCAGTTTTGACACCGTTACAAAGACGAGAAAGAGTCCGATGGTGCAACAGATTGAGGGGCTGGACATTCCGCAACTGGCGTAGAATCTGGTTCAGCGATGAGTCCCGTTTTCTGCTACAGAAACGTGATGGAAGAATCCGTGTATACCGGCGCAGGAATGAACGTTTCTCTTCCTCGTGTGTCCAAGAAGTGGATAGCTTCGGTGGAGGTAGCGTCATGATGTGGGCGGCGATCTCTAATGACCGTAAAACAGAACTGGTACATGCCCCGGGCAATTTAACGGCTCAAAGGTACAGAGACGAAATTCTCCAACCTCACCTTATGCGCGTAATTGACCGACAGAGGGAGTTATTCCAACATGACAATGCTAGGCCTCACACAGCCCGCTTAACAATTGACTACCTTCAGCAGAACAACATTAATGTGCTACCATGGCCTTCCAAATCACCGGATTTGAATCCGATTGAACACTTATGTGACCAACTGGATAAACGTGTGCGCCTGCGCCAACCTCCGCCTCAGACCCTCGATCAGCTCCGTCAAATGTTACAACAGGAATGGCGAACAATTCCACGCAATAACGTAAAAACATTGATTGACTCTATGCCAAGGAGATGCAGAACTGTGTTGGCAGCTCGAGGTGGTCATACACGATACTAACTTAAACGTGACAGGAAGTGTTCTTAACTGTGATGATCTGACTTTTTTTTCACCAATATCTAAGGTTTGGACTGTAATTTTTTTCAATTGAAACAATTCTAGTGAATATCTACATTTTTTATTGTAAAATCATAATCCAAAATACATCTACTAAAATCTTAAAAAATCCATTATGCGTTTCTTTTTTTGCAGAGTATATATATCAGTGTTCGAGATCCTGTACGAGAAAAAGATATGATTTTCATCTGTTTCTAAAACTCATTAATAGGATAATATTTAGAAATAAAAATAAATAAATAAATACAAACAGGCACCATCATTGATCCCAACCTTTTAATGTGCAAAATAAAACTAATAGTAATAAGAATGACTTCCTAGAAATTCGTGATTCTATGTCTATAGAAGCTATCTATCAATTCCAATTTTAGCTGATATCAAACTTTAGAACTACACTGCACTTAGTTTTTTTCTGGATTGAATGTATAGTCTTAAATAAATAATCCAGTAATACTGTACAAGAGTTTATTGAAAGTGCAAAATGGCTTTGGTAAATGAAATATATAATCCACGAATCTACAGGAAATAAAGTAGCGGATCGAAGGGAGTGTGGGTTCTTTCCTCCACCAATAAAAACTGGACGCTACCAGATAACTGAAAAATTGTTGAGTGTGGCGGAAAACAAATAAACAATCAATCAATACATTTCTTAGCAATCTAGAAAACTTAAGTTGGTTCACCCTAGCAACGCATAACATTTCCCAAACAAAAGCTGGAACTCTTGTGTGATGGAGGTAATATTTCTAATGTGTTTACGTCACATCTGTCAAATTTCGCAGACGTAAACATGGAAGAAAGCAACAAACTCAAAACAAAGCCACATTGTAGTAGTGAGGAGTCCGTGGCCCCCACTACTCTTGTTGAAGAGTACAAGGGCGTATTGAGAGGGAAACCGAGTGCCCATTTCCCAGTTAATCTCAAAACTTTTGTTTGTTTGTTTATTTGTTTGTTTGTAGCCGCCTGAGCAATTTTTCAGCTATCCGGCGGCTGTCACCATTACCGGTGACAGGGCTGCAAATTTAGGATTATGCTCGGCACTCAGGGCCTTTGAGCAGGGAGGGATCTTTATCGTGCCACACCTACTGCGACACGGGACCTCGGTTTATACGGTCTCATCCGAAAGACCGGCACCCACGTCCCACAATGGGATTCGAACCCCCGACTCAAGGATCATCAGATCTTTGAGCCCGACGCTCTAACCACTGCACCACGCGGGCGGCTTAATCTCAAAACTGATAATATCACGACCAATCAAACTTTCAACGAAATAAATCCCGGCTGAATCCAATCTAAACATTTCTAGAAGTTGTGCGTCTCTATATTCGTTACATTTTAAATTCTAAGTTAGTTTTTACTATCTGACATCCTATCTAGACCCAGTCTGTTGTTCGGCTTCCCTTGTCAATCCTATATACTTCATTGCGTTCGTCATTTTATGTCTCATTATTACACCAGAGGGCATTGAGTTCGCTACAACTGCTTCCTGGATACGAAACTGAAAGTTCGACGGAGCCCGTTTCTCAAAAAGACGTATATCGGGGTCTCTAATCTCTCTCTCTCTCTCTCTCTCTCTCTCTCTCTCTCTCTCTCTCTCTCTCTCTCTCAATTTTTATGAGATTATTAAAATGAGAGTGAAAATGTAAGATTGCACCGATAACCTTACCTACCTCGACACTCCCAGTAGTTTTAGTGAATAAGGTATTATTAGGTTTTTTTTAGGTTTTCCGTGTAACCCCAACCCTCCACTTTGACAAAAAAGCTACGCGCCTGAAAATATCACATGTAAATATATACAATACGCAATGTTATAATTTTAAAAAATCTCTTGTACCACCTAATTTTTAATGTTGCTGACGTCATAAAGCATCTAAACACTGAGAGAGAGAGAGAGAGAGAGAGAGAGAGAGAGAGAGAGAGAGAGATGTGTGCGTCCCCCAATGATTTTATCTAGATTTTATGCAGAATACATTTCCATGTACCTACTTGTAAAATATTATTTCTACAATTATGGCACTTGAAAACCTACACATATTAATTTATTATGTTATTTGTTTATATTAAATGAACTCTGCATCAGTCACCTGTAGGACCAGGGACGTTACTGATGAAAACAAACGAAGGAATGGCGTTAATTTGAAACTCAAAAAGGTGTAAGAAGGTTGCTGCACGAAAACACGTGCCAAAAAAGCACAATAAATAAATAAATAAATTTTAAAGAAGAGCAGATATTGAAAACTACAAACTACCCATTAGCAGCCTACTTAAGATGAGGTCTAGATTACATTTCAGCCTTTCTATTTAACGGAACTTTTAAGTCCGATTTTTAGGTTTAGTCCCTGATGCAGTTCGGACTAAGCTTACCGCTGGTCGCCTTTGAGAAATAGACTCCGGGAGAACTGAATATCCGGGAGACCTCGGTCACAGAATTTGGGTACAAGTTCTCGTAAAGAAGTCTAACTTCGAAACCCAAGTGTACGATTCGCTTACTGTCATGAAAGTAAACGAATTAGACACTTTGCTTGCGAAGATGGGATAAGTCGTATCCGGGTACTACGTCTCCATGAGAAATACTCTATATCTACATTAGGGCATACGTTTATCTGAAGAAAAACTTTGTCGTTAGTAAAAATTCTCCACAAGTCGTCAAACTTTCAGTTTTGTATCCAGGAAGCAGTTGTAGCGAACTCAATGCCCTCTGGTGTAATAATGAGACATAAATTGACGAACGCAATGAAGTATAAAAGCTAAAAACACATCTTTTTAAACTTGCTTTTGATTTATAATGTATCCAGTTTTTTCTGTTTTAACAAAAATGATAATACAAAAAAAAAAAAAAAAAAAAAAATTACTAATACCTTCCATTTCGACTTTAGATGATTATTATTTTTGTGACCTTTCAATTTATATAATGTTCGTTTTTATATTGCCCTTGTTTTACATGTTAAGCGCTTTAGAGTAATTATATAATTAGATAAGGCGCTATATAAAAATAGTATAATAATAAATAATAATAAGTATATAGGATTGACAATGAAAGCCGAACAACAGAATGGGTCTCTGTAAAGAATGTCAGGTTGCAAAATTTAGATGTAATGAATGCAGAATGTAATAAGGTGAGATGTAATTAAGAATATCGTATATATATAATAAAAATAATATATGCATTTATATAGCGCCCTATATAAAAATAAATTTACCCTAAGGCGCTGAACATGATAAAAATTATATCACATGACCACATTAACAAAAAGCCTGTGATACAGTAAACATGGTAAGGATTAAAACGCTTCAATTCAAATTACACAATTATACAGACACTAGAATACAAATGAAAGTGATATTAACAACAAAAGATTCAGAAGGACACCAAGATGACTGAAGGTTAAAAATACATGAAATAAAATTGATATACGTCTATCATAATCAAAGATGTATGAATGAAGCAAGACGAAAGCAAATAAAAAATTCAAATATAATGATGTGACATGGAATTAAGGATGTTATGTAGCAAAATAAAATTCAGAATTAAGAATATAAATAGAAATGTTATAGGTATAAGGTAACTCGGAATTGAAAATGTCATGTAGTAAAATCAAAGAGAACAAGAAGGGTACATAGAATTATGGCGGTATTTCCCTTCCATACAGGTAGCCGATATGTAACTAACTAACAACAAAAGGTAGGTAAATAGAAGACAGGGTTCCCTAAAACTGTGGACGTTATAACGGAATATTAATCTCCGGTAAACATAAAAAATGTCAAGTTCAGAAATACACTAGCAAATCCACCAGAAACAAAATACCAGTGTATTACAGTATTACGGTATTACAGTATTACAATGTATTACAGTATTACATTGTATTACAGTATTACAGCATTACTGTGTATTACAGTATTATAGTGCACTACAGTATTACAGTATTACAATGTATTACAGTGTCTTACAGGTTTACAGAGTATTATGATATTACAGTGTATTACAGTATTACATTGTATTACCGTATTACAATGTCTTACAGCATTAAAGAGTATTACAGTCTATTACAGTATTACAGAGTATTATAGTTTATCACAGTATTGCAGTGTATTATTATTATTATTATTATTATCATCACTATTATTATTATTATCATTATTCTATATTTAAATTACGTCTCAATATGAGTGAAAAATTTTTGACGGGACTTAAAACAAACAAAATATCAACAATCTATATTCATATAACGCTTTATCTAATCTTCCCTAGAGCGCATTACATTTAAGACAATAAAACAAAGTACAATAAACGCGTAAAAGTGACATAATAATACCAATAATTCAAAATAGAAACTAAAGTAGATAACGTAACATTTTTTTTTTAAATAAATGAATGCTAAAAACTTAGCTAACGCATTAAAAATAAGCAAGTCTAAAAAGACGTGTTTTTAAATGTTCTTTTTAAAAGAGTGCAAACTCTGGCAAAGACGGAAATTGTCTGGTAAAGAGTTCCAGAAAGTAGCTCTTGCAACATTCAAACGCCTTTTCCCATATATAGAGGTTCGACATCTTGGTCAGTCAAGTTCAGTGAGTTTTCAGATCTAAGGAAACGTTGAGGTTGATATACCGTAATATCCTCTTTCAAGTATTGTGGTGCCATCTTATTAATTACCTTATATATGCACAGCAGAATTTTGCACTGGGTTCGTTTGTTAACAGGAAGCCAATGTAAGGAAATCAGCACCGGGGTTATGTGGTTACTTCTCTTAGTACGATATATTATTCGTGCAGTCATGTTTTGTATTCTCTGCAGTTTCACCAGGTCAGTTGTGTTGATGCCGAACAGAAGAGAATTAGCATAGTCAAGTCGTGATGTCACGACTTAATACTTGTACCAACAACAAAACATGAGAATGAAAGAAACCCGTTCAAGCTGTACTCATTTAACTGTAGATTTGTCAAGAACAAGGCGTTATCTTTCTCCGAACTCATTGTCTCAAATGATATTGACCTCATTGTTCTTACAGAAACTTGGTTAGGAACGGACACGGATAAGGTAGTTCTTGCTGATCTTGTTCCTCGAGGTTATGATATCCATCACATACCGGGAAAACAGCGAGCTGGCATAGCTGTGATTTGTAATAAGAGTCTGTGCGTTAGACCCATGACTTCCGAGTTGAATTGTACGCAGTTCGAACATCTTGAGTGCTTTATTTCCTCTGAAAATTCAAAAATACGTTTGTTTGTTGTATATCGCTTTCCGCCATAGAAATATAACAAATTCAGCGTATCTCTATTTTTCGATGAATGGTCTCAGAACTTGAGACATAACGCCTTAACACTGGAACAGCTCAAAATTACTGGTGATTTGAACTTTCATTCAGAATGACAAACACTCTCAAAAGTTCCTACAATCATTACATGAACAAGGCCTGGCACAACTTGTCAACAAACCAATCCATGTCTGAGGGCATATTCGCGATGTCGTAGTTACTAGGGAAAATAACCGTGTTCTGATATCAGCGCCATCTGTTGACGATCATTTCATTTGTGACTCTTGAGGTGTGTCATTTGGAGATCACAAATGTATAACTTCCTTGATTCACTTATACAAACCATCTAAAGTGTGCAAAACAGTGCATTTCAAAAAGTATCGAAAAATTTACATTAGTGAATTAGAGAAGGACATGTCCACTTCTATTACACACGGTTACGATGAGCTTTGTCTTGATGATCTGGTCGAGGGTGTCCGTTCGACTGTCGATAAACACACGCCCATGCAATGCAAAACAGTAACCATTCGACCGAACACCCAGTGTATAACGATAAGTTACATTCCGCAAAAAGGGATTAACGTAAAGCTGAGAGGGTTTGGAGGCGAACCAACCTAGATATCCACCGTCAAATTTACAAAGAAAGTGTCTAGACAATAGTGTGCTTCTGTTCAAAAGTAAACAGGAATATTATCTACGGGGATAATGGAATGTGGTAATGATACCAAAAATTTGTTCAAACTTTCAGACAATGTCCTTGGTAATAACAACGATGTTATTTTACCTATGGCGGTCTTCATCCAATGAATTCGGAAAATATTTTCTTAGTAAAATTCAAAATACCAGAGGCACTCTACAATCTCCAAATGATACGAGTGGGATTTCCTCCGATGTGTTATCGGCAGATGTTGAATTTAATGGCGATCCGCTAACAGAATTTTTTCCAACAAACCATGATGAAATTCGGAAACTTCTAAAACGTTCGCCCTCTAAGACGTGCGACATGGACCCTATCCCAACTTACCTGTTGAAGTAGTGTATAGAAAGTTTTGTTCCAATAGTGACATCTCTAGTAAATGCATCTCGTCCATGCCGAGCATCTTCAAAACAAGCAACCATCCGTCCATCTTTGAAGAAGCCTGGCTTAGATAAGGAGTCACTGAAGAACTATCGTCCGGTATTTAATCTCCCTTTTGTGTCCAAAATTATTGAAAAAGTAGTGTCAGCAAGGATTGATATGCACCTTAACACAAATACCTTGATGGATACGAAACAGTCGGCTTACCTACCTGGCCATTCAACCGAAACTACTCTGTTGAAAGTTCATCATGACATAGTTTCAGCTTTAGATCATACTTGTAGTTGTATTCTTGTGATGTTGGATCTCTCAGCCGCATTTGGTGTAATAGACCATCGAATTCTTTTCCAACGAAAGAAACATTCTTACGGTATTTCCGGGTCAGCTTTATCTTGGATTAAATCGTATCTGAGCGGTTGAAGTCAATGCGTAGCGATCGGCTCCGAATTGTCCGAATCCCAGGAAATGAAATTCGGTGTCCCGCAAGGCTCCGTTCTCGGGCCTCGACTTTACTGCCTTTTCAGCAAACACACTAGTCATATATGTGATGTTCATAATATGATTATCATTGTTACTCGGACAACAGTCAGATTTACATTGTAGTTGAATAGCGCGACAACTGGGTCGATATTTTTGAAAGGTTCATGGCGTGTCTAACAGATATATGCATCTGGATGAATTCAATCTTACTAAACCTCAATCAGGACAAAACAGAACTCATGGTATTTGTCCCAAAGTGCATCGATCTAGGAACGTTGACTTCCAGATTTCGTTCGAAGGAAGCATTATTTCTGAGACCGAATATGTGAAAAACCTTGGGACCTATTTTGACAAGTCATTTACCACGAACAGACACTGTACAGCCGTTATCAGACTTTGCTATATGCACATCCGTCAAATAGGTAGCATACGACCTTTCATCTCTGATGATGCATGCACATTACTGGTTAACTCATTGATAACCGCCAGAAGCGATTACGGAAATACCTTGCTGTACGATTGATTGATTGATTGATTGATTGATTGATTATTGCTTTCCGCCACACTCAACAATTTTTCAGTTATCCCTTGCTGTACGATGTGAACAAACAATGTGAACAAACAATATACGGACAAACTTCAACGGGTACAAAACACTTCTGCCAGATTAGCAACGCGGACTAAAAAACAAGAACATATTACACCTGTTCTTGTCAAATTTCACTGGCTTCCAGTCAACTACCGTGTACAGTACAATATGCTAATGTATGTCTTTAAGTGCCTCAACAATCTGGAATCAGCATATCTGTCAGAACTTATTGTACCATACAAACCCGCCAGATCTCTTAGATCGGAATCTGCACATCTGATAGATATGCCTCTAACCAAGACTATGACGCACGGAGAACGCAGGTTTGATAAAGCAGGGCCAGTCTATGGAACAGTCTTCCATCTAAAATCAGGAAGATTCGGGATTCAGAAACTTGACTGTTTTAAAAAAGATTTAAAAACCCATCTCTTTTGTCAGGCTTTTAATGTGAGATCTTTTTGATTTGACGTATTTTATAATCAGTATTCTATGCAATATGCCGAAGAAAGGTATAAAAAAATCTTTCTAGCACATAATTTATATTTTATGATTTTTATAATATAAATTAATTTCTAATTTTCTCTAGCTTATTTCTTTCATAGCTTCAATTGTTCATTGTGCGATTTTGATATCTGGCATTATTAAGTATTTTATCTAGTCTGTATAATTTTGATTTGCATTTTAGTATAGTGTAAAGAGCTTTAGAGTATATTTAGATAATGCGCTATATAAGTACATTATTATTATTATCATTATTATTATTACAGTGTACTACAGTATTATTGTATTACAGTGCAATACAGTATATTACAGTGTATTATAATACTACAATGTATTACAATATTACAGTGTATCACAGCATTACAGAGTATTACAGTGTATTACTATATTATTGTATTACAGTGTAATACAGTATATTACAGTGTATTATAATACTACAGTGTATTACAATATTACAGTGTATCACAGCATTACAGAGTATTACAGTGTATTACTATATTATTGTATTACAGTGCAATACAGTATATTACAGTGTATTATAATACTACAGTGTATCACAGCATTACAGTGTATCACAGCATTACAGAGTATTACAGTGTATTACTATATTATTGTATTACAGTGTAATACAGTATACTACAGTGTATTACAATATTACAGTGTATCACAGCATTACAGAGTATTACAGTGTATTACTATATTATTGTATTACAGTGTAATACAGTATACTACAGTGTATTACAATATTACAGTGTATCACAGCATTACAGAGTATTACAGTGTATTACTATATTATTGTATTACAGTGTAATACAGTATATTACAGTGTATTATAATACTACAGTGTATCACAGCATTACAGAGTATTACAGTGTATTACTATATTATTGTATTACAGTGTAATACAGTATATTACAGTGTATTATAATACTACAGTGTATCACAGCATTACAGAGTATTACAGTGTATTACTATATTATTGTATTACAGTGTAATACAGTATATTACAGTGTATTACAATATTACAGTGTCTTATAGCATTACAGAGTATTACAATGTATTACATTGTTCAGAGGAGGGGTACCTATCTGATCATCGATAAGATTATTTCATTTCTTGCATTTATATGATTGTTCCAAAGTGTTTGAGGGGCTGGATGTTTTAAGCGTCTATCAACGTATGGGTCCTTATATTAACGTATTTTATTTCAGCGCATTCTCTTGCCTCAGCACCCAAAGCGCTGGAATATATGCCTATAATGCGAGAAAATGACATAAATGCACGTACAGCACGGTTTGTAAATGCGAAATTATCGGATTTACTCTGTAATTTAAAATCTCACCTCTGAATTCAACTGCGACCCTAGTTTCGAGTTATATCTTTTAAGCCCAGTCTGTTTGATGTAAATCCTATCTTAAAGTCATAAAAGGGATTCTGATATTAGTTTTCATTCCGGAAAACAATTCTCTAAACTTCCCGGTATACTTAAGTTGTAAGTTATTGTTTTAATTAGCGAGTCTTTAATTAGAGAACGACCAACCAGGGTATTGTCGTCTGCAAGGAAATACCTCCAAACATTTTCGCGTCACAAAGACTACAAAGGTTTCATCATTGTTTGATGTGCTTAGTTTACATAGAACACCGTGGATCAACAGCCTTCTAGTAAGCCAGATGTAACACCAACTACGCCTGATCTGTGATCCAAACCAGTATTGATATTCACTGTCAGCAATTAGGACTCTGTCAATAAGGGTTACATACATTTATTCAGTGAATTTGTTGGGAAATGCGTCTAAAAATAAGTAGTTTACTGAAAAGTGGAATTTTAAGAGATTTGAAATCAAATATATTTCACTTTTTCTTCGGGATTCATATTTTTGAATATATCCATCAATATACCGATGCTAAGAATTGACTCATGTCATCTGTGCTTTTCATTAATCAAATCTTATTTTATGCTCATATGCTGAAACTTTGACCAATGCTACAGTAGAATATACCTGTCAACTTTAAACCCGATATTCATATTCTAATAGCTTACCTTGATTGTGTCAGCTTTGCGTCTCTCCTATCGATAAACCCTAATGTACAGAAGCTAAAGACAGACAGCACCTTTGCGCAGGTAGCGGAAACATTGTAATTCTCGTCTTTTCTCACTAATGGATAAAAATAATTTCGACCAGGTATGAAATTTTTACTAACCAACTAATTTTTGATTCTGCTCGTATCAAAGAGAGATGCGGAACGGCTGATGAAGGATTATAAATGGATGAAGATTGAAAATTCTCTGTGGAATTTAATTTTGGCGATATGTCGTGCTTTTCGTGTAGTACAAGAAATTGGCAATCAAAAGCGATGGTGGGGCCAGTATTTGATACAAAATTCCAGTTAGAAGGAGCCAAAAAACAATTTTCGAACGACGTATTACGGAGAACTAGTAGAAGTCTTCTAGTGAAGGTTTACACGGTGTGCGTGGTATCAACAGTCTTAACTGTAGCGCTTACACTCGTGGACATCGTGCTCGATTCTGTTAGCATCATTTCTTGTGACACTTCCAGTACGGTCATGCAAACGAATACGAAGAAGATACAAACAACTTTAGGGGTTTTACAGTACATAGGAACAACGGCAGTCGAAGCCCATCTCTCAAATGACTCAGCAGTGTTTGCTGAACTCCATAAAACTCTACTAAACACCGAACACTACTTAACATTGTACTGCCAGTTATATGACTCTGGTGATCCTGTGTTGTGTAACATAGCTGCCAAACTGAGTCCTGTGGATATATATAATATAAAATATCTCAACGCTTCAGTTTTTCAAAATGGTTTCTCTGTGATAATAGCTTCGACCCTTCGACAGACAAACGAAATGTCACTTGTAGATATAACGAATTACTTGGAGTATAAAGCTTATGTGGAATCATGCCAGGCTCTGCTTATGGATATGATAGAATGTAGTTTGGCAGCTGAGGACTCTAGAAGGATATCCTTAAGTCAAAGCTACCACGAAGCCAAGCTTTTGTATTTACACCCTATAAATAACGTGGCGTACAATAACAGTGTCCTTACGTCCAGCTGCCTGGACTTATTTAATACTGAAGCTTTCCCTTCTTTCGTTTCCCACGTGGTATATGTCAGTAACGACATGAGAAGCCAGGTCTTCTACTATCAAAACAATCTGCTAACAGCACTGAATAATGAAAAAGCATTCCATGTGACGAGAATAGTGTGTATCTGTATTCTCTCTTTCTTTGTCTTTGTGATGCTTTTTGTGGTGGTGCAGACTATCCGGACCTTCAATGCAGGCATATACAGTTTTGCAGATGAACTTTCTGAAAAGACAATACTCTTAGAAAAGGAGAAACAAGTTACTGAAGACATCTTATTCCAAATGATACCGAAGTCAGTTGTCAATCATCTGAAGGCCAAAAAGGGAGTGTGCGCCGAGCTGTTCGATTCCGTTACCGTGTACTTTAGTGACGTCGTTGGATTCACATCCATATCGGCAAAGATTAGCCCAATGCAGGTAATTAAGACTCTGATGTCAGCATAGTTTTAATCTGTCTACAGAGTAGGCAATCGTTTTAAATCAATTCATACTGTCATTCAAGTCTACGGAGATTCTACTAACACCAATCTTACATCAGCCTTCATCATCATTTAGTTCAGGCTTGATTCCATTGAGCACGACACGATATGTAAGAAATGGGGTCTAGGTTTCAGCACGTGCATATATCAATTAATAAAAAGCGGTGCATAGAATAACCGAAATGGTGCTTATTTTCCGGAAGGCTGTGTAAAAACTGACGGAATGCGCTTAACATGTCCAGAATGGCGCTTAACATGTCCAGAATGGCGCTTAACATGTCCAGAATGGCGCTTAACATGTCCAGAATGGCGCTTAACATGACCAGAATGGCGCATAAAATGAACGGAATGGCGCCTATATTTATGTATTCAAATATCAATTTAAAAGCATATACTAATCAATTAGCAATCAGTATTGAACACATTTTTCTTTGCAAGTTTAACCTAAAACGCTTTTAAGGACATCCGCGACGTTTCTGATATTTTCTCTAAAATTTATTTTTTCATCTCCTCGATATCCAGAGTTCTTGTACAATAGGTTTAGAGTTTGTAATGTACTGATATTACCAAATCTTCCACATCGGTCTAGGTATCTCAGTGGTTAGATTACCTAACTTGCAACGAAAGGGTACCGGGTTCGATATCCCATTCTTCCAAAGATTTTTCTCTCCTTCTTTACTACGGTAATACTCATTCTACAGTAGAGCTGACTTTGCATTTTTCCTTGCAACAACCAGGAATGATCTAAAACGCTCGTAGTAACATGTTCCAACTTTGTTTTGTAGAAAACAGATAGACTGCAAGTAAATTGTAAGTGAAATTTCACGAAAAAATATATATTATTGAGAAACGTCGCAAATATCTTTATTATAAAATTTCGATTATCCTACATGTATGTACCGAACAAAACGGTTATAACTTTTTTTCTTGAAAGTGGTAATGTTAAACAAGCAAACTTCTAATTTAGTGTTTTGTCGAATGTCTTTGAAGCATAAAAGTTCATATTAGGATTTAAAGGTCAAAGTTTATAAGTAATTTCTTGCATGGTCATGTAACAAGACTGCAAAGCGTTCAAATATTCTCAAATTTATGTTTCATACATTCAGTTCAAATTCCGCGTTCATCCATATCATCCAAAATAAATGAATATCTAAGAATCGTGTCATCAATATCAGCTTATCCGCGTCATCTGATTTTTTCCACTTCTCGTGTTAGTCCTTCATGTTTTCTATTTCAAAATTCATTATTAAAGTTTATTTTGATGAGGTAGAGATTACATTTACAGATTTTAAGGTAGCGTGAGGGTTTACTGGTCAAAACCTGTCTTTTGAAAACGTCTCTGCAAAACCGTCACCTTGATCTATGAAAAATTAGTCATATATTCTGAAATTGTTTCGAAAATCATCTGCATCGTTTTAATTTAATAGACTTCCAACGGTACAGTATCAGTGTTTGCGCTGATACGTAGCTTTGTTCAATGAAATGTACAGACGATATAGTGGATTAATGATTGATTATATATTGGTTTACGTCCCACTCGAGAATTTTTCACTCATATGGAGACGTCATCATTGCCGGTGAAGAGCTGCAAAATTTCGGCCTATGCTCGGCACTTATGAACTTTGAGCAGGGAGGGATCTTTAACGTGCCACACCTGCTGTGAGGGACCTCGGTTTTTGCGGTCTCATCGGCAGGACCGCCCCATTTAGTCGCCTCTTACAACAAGCAAGGAGTACTGAGGATCTATTCTAACAACCCGGATTCCCACAGTGTCGCATCAATATATATATATATATATATATATATATATATATATATATATATAATTTGATATAGTGGAAGAAGTAATTATTGACAATTTCTAAACAGAGTAAACAAATAAGTGTCAGTTAATCTATAATAAAAATGGAATAAACTACTATAGAATCATTATTGTTCGTGGGGCCTCAATATTCGTGAATTTCGTGGATACTTTTACCAACGAATTTACGTTCCCACGAACTAATTATTCTTTGCAATAGCTTCTATATTATAATGTTGTATATTTTCAAAATAACGTTCATCCTCAAAATTCCATCCTCACGAACTTGCATACATTTGGCTACCCACGAACTTTGGCCCCCACGAACATTGATGATTCCTCAGTAATAGAAACATTTAGATTGACAGGTTTCCAATTTTGTGCGAAATATATAAACATTTTGCATTAAAACATCATCATGCTGTTATCATTATTACTTCCATGTCATTTATAACTTAGTCCTTATAATATGTTCTGGAATTTTAAAATGACTAGATGTAAAAGTATTATTCCCTAGTAAGATGAATACGTTTTGATAAGAATAACAGGAAATTCCAATTAAATGTTGACACAAATGTCGTGTACAACAGACACTTGTAATACAGTCGTCATAACTTATTTACACAAACAAGTGCCTGTGACATGTACTCATGATACTGCAGTAAGATAGTTATAAAGTACTGTCATTATCAAGCACATAATAGTTCAATAGTACACAGGAACCTGCAATTTATATCAACGAATAACACAAACATACGATCACTACAGACCGCGCAAAAGCGCAGGCTGTTCTGATACAAGCTTTCAAACTGTACATACGTTTCTGTGGGATTACTTTTCTGATACGAGCTTTCAAACTGTACATACGTTTCTGTGGGATTACTTTTCTGATACGAGCTTTCAAACTGTACATACGTTTCTGCGGGATTACTGTTCTGATACGAGCTTTCAAACTGTACATACGTTTCTGCGGGATTACTGTTCTGATACGAGCTTTCAAACTGTACATACGTTTCTGTGGGATTACTTTTCTGATACGAGCTTTCAAACTGTACATACGTTTCTGCGGGATTACTGTTCTGATACGAGCTTTCAAACTGTACATACGTTTCTGTGGGATTACTTTTCTGATACGAGCTTTCAAACTGTACATACGTTTCTGCGGGATTACTGTTCTGATACGAGCTTTCAAACTGTACATACGTTTCTGCGGGATTACTGTTCTGATACGAGCTTTCAAACTGTACATACGTTTCTGCGGAATTACTGTTTTCATTTTTACGGAATTGATATAAATGCATTTCTTAAAATATTTCCAATATTAATGTAATACAAACTTAATTGGGGGTTTCAAGTTACATAGTTGTATAATCTTTAAACATAAATCAAGCGTATATAGTAATATCAAAACTTTAATAAATATTATAGTTGTCAATATTTACAGCGTTTGTTTCGGGTTCATTTTATTTCATCTATTTATTCATTCATGGAATACATAAAAGTGTACATTGTTCTACTAATTAATATTGTTACTACAGCAAATAAAATATCTTAATTAAAGTATGACTTCACAAATGACTCATCGTCTCGAGATGATCATCATTGTGGTCCGATATAAAAAGAAATGCAATTATTTCTTTCATCATTTGCGGCCTGATACCTTTGACTCCTGCGTTAGGTTGCTTACTAGTGATGTAATGTGTTGACATTCATTCTTTAAGTTCATTGAATGAATACATTCTTCCAAACTAATCGATTCGAACCCCCCTTTTTCATGAAGCCCTTTTCTTTTTGGCTCTTTGCTAATGCTAAAAATATAATTCAAAATGGTTTTCTTCAAGAACTATTCGCTGCCAGAGTAAAACTGTCCTTCAGAAAGTATGTTCATTGCTTTTTAAAGTAAATAAGGAAGAGATACTCGGGCAAACATCTATAGAGCGCCAAATTAACGTTAACTGAAATAATTGAAGATATTAAATATATATTTGTGCATATATTTCAATTGATGTATGCATCAAATCAATTATTGCTCCCATCAATTGGAGTAATGTGCGCATTATTGTATTGGAAGGATCAAATCATTGGTACTAACAAATGAATCCGACAATAAATAACAAGATAACGGAGTGAAAAGAAATACAGCAGTTTTGTGTGACGTTCTTCACACCAAATACAAAGAAAAGACAGCAATTTGGTATGACGTTCTTCCCACAATCTCAGAACTTATCAATATTATTTTGATGCGTATCCAATAATGAAAATAAAATCAAATGAAGAAGAAAATGAATGAGCTTGAAATACGCAATTTCAGAGATACCAACTCTTCTGTGACGAATGAACGCTAGGACGGGTACAGAGTACCATACACTGTTAATGCGGAAGCCGATAAAAGTCTTATTAAAGTGAATCTGTTTACATCGACTGATGAAACACATTAAAACGGTTATGGCATTTTCCCCCTTTGAAATTAGTGTATATTCCACTTATTCACAATCCACGATCAATACTCTTTGATAGAGACAGACAAATTCAGTTTAGCATAAAATGTTATATGTTTTTCCTCCAATATTCATAACCATGCGCTTACCAAGAGCTATATTCTGTCCAATACTTATACAGGTATCTAAGAAATGAAATTATTTTTGAAAATACAAGAGAGTATCAATTTCAACGCTTTACGTCGGTATACTCATAAAGCGCATCAGCGTTTCAGGTATGATGACGTGAAGCTTTGCTGTTCATGCGCTCACGATTTTTTAAAAAAGGGGTGTAGTTTCTTGCATTTACATTTTATTTTTCTGTTGGAATTATTAGCCGTTAAAATAGTCATACTACATTTATCAAGATTTATCAGCACATTGTTCACATTCATAAGGAAATAAATTTCAAATAAATAAATTTCAACTGGTAAATAATCATTGGAAATGTAAATAGAGGTATTTATAAATCAAGAAATTTAAAAGATTCGGATGTTTAATAAACTTACTGTAATTCGTCAAACATACAGTACCGTGCCATAAGTGTTTCACGTTTTAACAACGTCTCGGATAACAAGCACAATAGGATAGGGTAAATTAAAATCGTTCGTAAAGAAAAAAGAAAAAAATCCCTTTCTAAGCATTTTTAATTTTTCCATACTTTGATGCATGACCTTTAGCTATGAGGACAGCACAGAAACGATCTGGTAGGGGTTTGCAGAGGCACTGTATATAACTCATGAGTAAACGAGGTTCATATCCTCGTAACAGCCTCTATAAGTTCTTGTCTGGGTTTGATCCGGTGTTGTTCTCGAGCAAGTCTGATTTTAATCATTCTCCACACATTTTCGATGACGCTCAGATCTGGAGATTGTGATGGCCAGTCCAAACAAGGAATGTTGTTATGATTTTGCTAGATTTTAGCTCCTTGTGACATGTGACATGGACAATTATCGTCTTGGAAAATTTATGGGACATTACCAAAATGTTTTACAACTTGCTATAAATGATTTTCTAGAAGCGAGATATACTTCTCTGTGTTTAAATTGCCATCAAGTGGTGTAAGTGTTCCTACTCCCAAATAACAAATACAGCCCCAATACGATACTGATATCCGAACTCCGCCATTACGAACGGAACCCAGTCGTAAACAGTTAGATTTTCACTTTTTATCCGGTTTTCTCCACACATAAACTCTGTTGTCTGTTCCTAAAACAACTTGTGTTTCATCAGAAAATATCACAGATATCCAATTGTTTGTCCACTGACCAATTTTTATGAAGACTGCAACTTTCTATCCGTCTTCTTTATTGAGTTTAGAAATTGTAAGTCTTTGCTATTTTTGCGTCGCAAATAACTTAAAAAATCGTCTTTGAACTGACCGCTTTGACGATGCTTTCGGCACAGAGTTATTAAATTCTGCAGTTAGATCACACAAATTCTGTCTTCGATCTTTTAGAATTAATCTATGCAACACACAATCCGCCTGCCCACTTGTCCATTTATGGTGTCCACTTCGACTATCATTTTCAACTGTTTTCCTTTCAGCAAATCGTTTCAGAAACTTTGATATCGTACATCGGTCATATTCAGTTATTTCTGCGATCTCACTTTTTTTTCCTTCATTGTTCAACCGTACAATCTGTTCTTTTAGGACAGGTGTCATTCATTTCTCGACGATTGGAGGCCATGTTTTGTTTTGTTTATGTCTGCTACATGTCTATAAATAGCCCCACGCGCATAACGGGAACCCCAATATGACGTAACTAACTTAAAGGAACATCTCTCTAAATTTAGATTAGCTAGAGAGTAAGACTGTTGATATATTGAATAATTATTGAAAGGTATTTTATAAATTCATTTCCCTAGAACAATAACGTGAAATACTTTTGGCACGGTACTGTATATATTGTGTAGAATACGGTTACGTTGTACATGTATTATTGTTTCTATGACGTAATTGTAATGGTAATTCAGAAGATTTATATAGAGCTCTATTGACCTGCGTCTTCTCAAGCGCTTTACAGATAATATAATAAAACATATGTGAACATACGTTAAACATGTGATAAGAATAAAATTTAGCGCATTATGTAATGAAATATAATCTACAATTAATAATGTAATATATTGTATTGTTTGTTTGTTTGTATTCCGTCCCGTCGAGAATTGTTCACTCATATTGAGACGTAACCAGCTGTAGGTGAAGTGCCACAAATTTAGACCTATGCTTAGCGCTCAGGGCCGTAGCAGTGAAGGTTCTTTAACGTGCCACGCTTGTCGCTACATGGGACCTCCTTTTTTAAGGTCATATCCGAAAGACCCATGATTCTCACCGCAAAATGCCGAGCGTTTGGCGAAGGAGCAAACACTACCAATTTTAACGTCATTGGTTTGACGCGACCATGGCAGGAGCAGAGCTCGAACTCACGACCTCCCGGTTGCGAAGCGAACGCTCTATCCACTGAGCTACCGCAACCGGTATAATACATTAAAATGTATTAATATAATGATTATGCAATATATCTAAAATACGATCACCGTTCAAAATGTTATCACATTATGATTTAGAAAAATAAAGCGTATGCACTCTATGTTCCACAACCAATAACACAATGGCGTGAAATATACTTTTGGAAAAAATGTAACTCGTATATTAAATTTGTCACTTCTTTGCGTCACTAATAATTACTGACGTCATAATTATGATATCCCTTTCTTCGTTGTTTAGAAACAAAATGAAATACCTTAGTTATAAAATTTATATCTAGCGATGAAATAGTTTGGTTTCAAACTGTATTCTAAGAAGAAAATCTAACTACCATATACATGTTTAGCTTATATAATAATAATAATAATAATAATAATAATATATGCATTTATATAGCGCCCTATATAAAAATAAATTTACCCTAAGGCGCTGAACATGATAAAAATTATATCACATGACCACATTAACAAAAAGCCTGTGATACAGTAAACATGGTAAGGATTAAAACGCTTCAATTCAAATTACACAATTTTACAGACACTAGAATACAAATGAAAGTAATATTAACAACAAGAGATTCAGAAGGACACCAAGATGACCGAAGGTTAAAAATACATGAAATAAAATTGATATACGTCTAGGTAAAATGATTAAACACTGTATGCTAATTTAAAAAGATACGTTTTTAAGTCCCGTTTGAATGTAAAAAT
This sequence comes from Ostrea denselamellosa, assembly GCA_024699665.1. Classification (NCBI taxonomy): domain Eukaryota; kingdom Metazoa; phylum Mollusca; class Bivalvia; order Ostreida; family Ostreidae; genus Ostrea; species Ostrea denselamellosa. The sequence continues at coordinate 270,608 of JAMZEH010000039.1, forward strand.
TGATTTCTGGAATCGCAGCGAGTCTGGTAGATTGTTCCAGAGTGTCGCTGCTGCGTGGTCAAACCGACGAATTCCGTATGTCTCAGTGCGCACACGAGGTTTCGTAAGTAGCATTGACTTCTCAGAGCGCAATGCTCGTGACGGCGCATAAATCGTCACCAGTTCCTTCAAGTAAGATGGCGATGTATTCTGTAGTGACTTGAAGGTGTAGAGAAGGATCTTGTAGTATGTACGAAATTTAATCGGTAACCAATGAAGAGATATTAATACTTCAGTGATGTGTTCGTACTTCTTGGTTCGAGTTATGATTCTTGCTGCTGTATTCTGAATTTTTTGGAGTTTTGATACGTTGGTTTCAGGAATTCCGTAAAGGAGTGCATTTCCGTAATCAAGTCTTGATATTACTAAAGCAATCACCAAGGTTTTACAAGCTTCTTCAGTTAAGAATGGGCGAATGCGGCTAATATTGCGCAGATGGAAAAGACTTGATTTTGACACGGCGCTGATATGATTCTTCATGCTTAGTGGTTTATCGAAAAACATCCCAAGATTTTTTACGCACTCTGATTCGGAAATGGCAACTCCCTCAAAATCAATCTGGTGTAACACTGATATTTTAAGTTGATTTTTAGGTGTGAAAACAATAAAGTCCGTTTTATCTTGGTTTAGTTTGAGTAGATTTGCACGCATCCAGCTTTTCACACTAGCTAAGCAAGTCTCAAGTCGATATTTCAAGTCGATCCAGATCTCATTTGGTTTAATAACGAGGTAGATTTGTGTGTCATCTGCGTAGCAGTGGAACAACATGCCATGGTCTCGACAGATTTTACCAATGGTTAAGGCAGTAAGATATACCGACCAAAATCGAAAGCTTGTTTTTTATAACATTGATTTTTATTTATATGTCCATTCAATATGTCCGTTGAACTTGGAATGAAAGATACCACAAAGTCTTCCACATCTGTTTGATATTTGGATGTTTTATTGAACAGAGAAACTAACAATTCAACCTCAGGACAAACTGGATAACTTTAGCTTCTTCATCGTCAATGTCCCATATCTATATATTGATATTCATTACCACCTGTATATGATGTTTAGATCTCCGCCATGATACTATACTCGAGGGCGTGTTCTGCTTGTAATAATCACTTCTAAACCGAAAAAGGCTACTGACAAATAGGCTGATGTTACAGGAGTTTAAATAGTCTCATTTAAAGTTAGTATTTCGTAAAATATATCATAATGATCTTATTTGCAAATACAACACAGAGCTCATGTAGGGTGTGAACAGTTAACAGGGAATGCTTACTCCTCCAAGGCACCTGATCCCGCCTCTGATGTTTCGAGGAGTTCGAGATTTCCCTGTTCTCATCTCAGTTTTGTATTTTTTATAGCATGTATGTGATTGATCACGGTCACTTTGATAAAAACATCTTTTTATGCTCTTTTTTCAAATTGATCATTGTATCGATTAGTGCGATGGAAACACACGAATAATTTTCAAAATGAAAATAACGTGACGGGATTGAAGGAAAATCTCTTTAAAAGATATAATGACCTTTTGCATGTTTAAAATTTATTTGACTCCGATATTGCATAAAATGTCACAGAATAAATATATTTTTAGAATTTTATAAGGTTTACATGGTCATATCCTGAAATTTAAACTTCATCCAAGGAAATATAAGGGCTAAAGAAGCCGGTTGGTGCCAGGTGAGAAATACATTTTATTCGGGGACTGTAGGGTAAAATATTTTATTCACCTAACATCAACCGGGGTCCGTAGAAAGAGCGATGCAAAATGATGGCGCCTTTGATTTGGTTACACCGTTGTGCATTAGGACACTTTACACTCAAAATCAAGTGCAGTTTGATGTAGTGAATAGTATATTCAGTATTGAAGTTGAACTGCCACAGCAACTGATTCACATATAAGTGAGATAAGATGTAGTTAACCTTCCTGAAACATGAATAAATGCAAAAAGAAACAATATAGGTTGGGAAGAAGTATTTATTCATAGTTCGAATTTCCTCCATTGTTTACCTACATTTTATCGTGCAGTATTCTTGACCCAGGCGCCTGTGGATATATGCTGGATATAGCAACTGATTATTCCGACCTGTAGATGTAGATTCACACTGGTGCAGCTGTACTTTTGACTGATTTCAATTGTTATTTGATATTAACCCTAAGTATACAGTCCCAAATAACTAATCTCAAGAATCAGCCCCAAATAATCAATTCAAATAACAATTCCTAAATGTATTGCCCCAAATAACCAATCTCAAGAATCGGCCCCAAATAATCAATACAAATAACAATTCCTAAATATATTGTCCCAAATAACCAAGCCCAAAGAATCGCCTCCAAACGATTAGTTCAAATACCGAGTCCTAAGTAATTAATTCCAAAGAAATAGCCCAAATAATCAATTCAGATAACCAGTCTCAAAAAAGTAGTCCTAAACAAACAGCCTCAATCCTAACGGGATCGACAATTGAATCCCGATCGCCTCCCAATTGCTTTGATTAGCATTACCTACATTACCTACCTTAAACAAGCCATCTTCAGACAGACACTCTGTATCTGTGATTTTCTGTATATAAAAATGGACATTATATATGTACCTGTAAAACATACCAGCAAAATTATTTGTCTTTGTTTTCCGTAACATGTTAAAAAATGGAAAACTAAAGGAGCGACAATATGAAAAGCGTTCGACATTTGAACCGTCGTTTTTAAACCATTAACACCAGTGGTTAGGGCCTTCGCTTCACAACTGGTACAGGTTGGTACTGGGTTTACCTGTCTATTCCTTCGTCTCGTCAAACCAACAGATTTGAGGAGGTATACTACATCGTCATAAACATGAATGGAAATATAAGTATCAGCAATATTTGTATATTTTCTTTTAAATTTGATTACCAAGCTGAGTGGCTTAATCAGTTAAGGTGTCGACTTTATTCAAATTTTCTAATAAAACTGCATGTTTTGACTAAATAATATAAATTTGAAAGTTTTCAACTTCAAATTATTTTCGTATATATCCTCCATTTTTCCAACATTTGAAAAGACGAAGGTAACGAACACTTATCAATCTCATAACTCTTGTAATGAATTTCTCTTAAACCATGTTCTGCTGACAGTTTTTGTTGATCTGTAATTTCTAGGATTTCATGATAGCTAATCTAGAGATCTTACTACTTTCATATCTCAGGCGGCTATAAACAAACAAACAAACTTTCATATCTGTTGATCAAAAAAGTACACATGTCATGGATTCATTTTCTGGGGGGTTTTTTGGGTTTTTTTTTTTGTTTAACGTACCATTTGAACATTGTTCCACCATACTGAGACGTGGATGTTATTTTTTTTTCATTGGAATAAAATGAAATCAGATGCGCATTAGTCAAGGATATAAAAAAGCCAAATCTAGGTATGTGGGATTAACTACTTCTGGACTGCAAAAAGAAAATATATTTCCATCAAAGAAAATTACAGTTACTCTTTTTCTTTGCTCCTTCGCCAAACTCTCGGCATTTAAACGTGAGAATCACGGGTCTTTCGGATATGACCTGACAAACGGATGTCCCGTTTTGCGGCAGACGTTGACACGTTAAAGAACCCCCACTGCTACGGCCCTAAGCGCTAGACATAGGTCTAAATCTGTGGTACTTCACCTACAGCTGGTGACGTCTCAATATAAATGATTTTTTTTTTCGACGGGGCGTAAAATAAAGAAACAAACAATCGATCAACATTTTTTTATAACTGTGTCATTCAGAGCTTCCTGAATGGCTGAGATCCAACAAAGTAGAAAAAATTCTAGTTTGTTGGATCTTAGCCATTCCAAAATGGAATGTTATGTACAACTTAATGTGCCTTAGAGGTGAATATAACATTTGATATTTCCAACAGCGGACAAAAATGAATTGGAAAGTTCCAAATTGATATGGCTGACTTACTGTAAACAAAGATGATGGATCATGTATTGATTAGCAAGCTCTAGTAACCAGATTCGATGTCTTTTATTCAGTCATGTAATAAACAAAACTTGCATCTCTAATAACTTTCTATTAGGTCTTATACTTTAATTGACAAGAAAAATGACCAACCAGGGATCTGTTCGTAAGCTCTAGTAGCCGGTTTTGAATGTTTTGAATCATGCAATCAATGATAATACAGTTATTGACCTTTTGTTAACCAATGCGGTGCTTTATATACACTCAAAGTACAGAATTCACATCGTCAGCTAACAGTGTACATCGAAGGTAACTAATTCATCGTACCGACCGAGAAAATGTGTCGATAATATGATATGGGACTGGTTATTTGAACTGGTTATTTAGGAGTGGTTATTTGAACTGATTGTAAGATATGAAGACATGTATTGACACTTCACGCAACGTATGTCCTTGACCGCCATTTTGCAGTGAAAAATAACTGTGTTTCCCTACGTTGGCTTTTGTAATTTTCTAACTTTCTGGCTTTGACATTTGTAATTTTCCCATTCATTACAATCTGACAATGCCCTAGGATGGGACAATCCATAATCTTGTATAAAAACTTAATAATTCACAGCAGTAACTTCTTACATTTGGAAGAATAAAGAAGGAAAATTTGGCTTTGACCGAATGGCCTTTGGCTGACCCCTCAAAGAGACGACTAGCGACAACGTGTTGATACCGGCATGCAGGAGATTCGAGTAGTCAATGAAAAAGTGACACAGTGATCAATCTCATAAATCCTATAAAAATTAGGTCAAACACAGACCCCCGGAAACACTGAGTTGGGATCAGATGCCTAGGAGGAGTAAGCATCCTTTGTTGACCGGTCATACAGAGATATCATATCAAAACAACCTCGGGAATGGCGAAAAGAAACAAAATGTCTCAAAGAGGAATAATTTAAAGGATTATTTGATTATAATGGGTTTTTCCGCATTATGTTTAAAATTGACACGGGTGTCTATCGAATTATACCTTAAAACCGAGTCTTCTGTCTATAACACAGGTCTAATTTTGACATCAAACTTTTCATTAGCTTCTGTTGCCTCCATATCGATAATTATTTTGCTGGCAAAATAAATACGTTCTGAAATCCGGAACTCGAAATATCCGCTTTAATTATTATCTGCCGATGTAAAGAGATCAATTAGATAAAATACAAAAGACAAGAACATAAAAAAATAGAACGTTGTTTGATAATTACAACAGACCAGATATCATTGATTCTCTCCGACTGCATTTGAAAGAAAAGGATCATCAAAGACATCAGGGAAATGGCGCTAACCCTGTTCGTTTCCGATGTAAACACGACACATCGCGTTTATTTCATCAAGTGATTAATGATCACTTACACTGGAATTTCGTTTGCTTGATAGATATTTCCCATTGCTGATGAAGTAACCTAATTCAAATATATAAAGATCATTCATTTCCTAATGCATAAAGATTATATACCGTTAATAATAATAATAATAATAATCACACACACACACACACACACACACACACACACACACACACACACACACACACACATATATATATATATATATATATATATATATATATATATACAGGGATCTTTTCACTGATAACCCCGTGGGGATCCGGGTTGTTGAATACATCCTCGGTACCCCTTGATTGTCGTAAATGGGGCGGTCCTTCGGATGAGACCGCAAAAAGCGAGGTCCCGTGTCACAGCAGGTGTGGCACGTAAAAGATCCCTCCTTGCTCAAAAGTCATAAGCGCCAAGCATAGGCCTAAATTTGCAGCCCTTCACCGGCAATGGTGAGGTCTCCATATGAGTGAAAGATTCTTGAGCGGGACGTTAAACAATATTTAATCAATCAATCAAGTTTTACTGATACAGAGAGGTCACGTCACCAGCTGTAGGTTAAATGCCACAAATTTTGATCAGTGCCTGGTACTGTGAGCCGTAGCAGTGAGGTTTCTTAAATGTGACAATGTCATCGTGATGTTGGTCCTCCATTTTAAGGTCACATATCCAAAAGTCAGGCGATTCTCACTTTTATTGTCGGCTGCTTGGTGACGGAACAATCACTACCTATGTTAGACATTAAGTTTGTGCGGCGCCGGAATCGGGAATACTTTATATTAAAATATGAGAAATAGAGAGAGAGAGAGAGAGAGAGAGAGAGAGAGAGAGAGAGAGAGAGAGAGAGAGAGAGAGAGAGAGAGAGAGAGAGAGGGGAGAGAGAGAGAGAGAGAAGAGGGAGAGAGAGAAAGAGAGAGAGATTGTGTACACCTTGCATGTATTTTGTGTGATATGTCTGCCGTAGTTTTACATATCGAATGGCGAAGTAAACAATGTGTAAATCGTAATCATAAATCCCCAAGACATATACAAGTAAGGGTGTAGGGCAACACGGACCTCAGACAAAGCGAAGGTAGGATCAGGTGCCATGGAGGAGTAAGCATCCTCTGCTGAACAGTCACACCCGCCGTGAGCCCTTAGTCGAAATTAGGTAAACGGGATTATCCGTAGTCAAAGTTAGTATAAAAAATGACAGTCTAACAAAGGGTATGAAACAAATCATTCAACATATGTCCCAGAGACACTTTCTACTCGCAAACAAGGTCATTATAGCGATCCGTTATAACCCTGCAACGTCAACTTTTTTTGTCAGTAGTTGACCTCGCTTTAAAAAGTTCTCATACTCTCGCGTATCGAATCAACTGGGAGATATACACCATAAGCAGGCGAAAGTGCTATTTACAAATGAAGATTTTTTTTCAGATTCAAATGCAGCTCGATGAACTTAAAGAAAGGGAAGTACACCCAAAATTGTGTGTGTGTGTGTGTGTGTGTGTGTGTGTGTGTGTGTGTGTGTGTGTGTGTGTGTGTGTGTGTTAAATTTTGTATTAAGAGGTTGCTATTTGCTTAGAAATGAGAAATGGTATATTTCAAACCATTGATATCTTTTATGCAGTCAGTCTGTAGAATATGATTTTTTTTGGTCAAATACATTATAGCTATTACAAAAAAAAAAAACAACAACAAAATACATGGCATGAAATATATGTATTTTACTTTTTCTAGTTACCTTTTATTTGATGATTCATTTATCCCATGTGCATATGTTTCTCTTCCAAATATTTCAACCAGTAGAGCTACAGTCTCGATAGAGACTTATTACCGGTGAAGACTTAGCATTTCACACGTGATGAACCCTTTTTTGTCTGAAAATTTAATTAATTTTCTTTTCAGGTCGTGGAATTACTGAATACTATTTATTCGATTTTTGACGTGCGAATCGAGACGTATGATGTTTACAAAGTGGAAACCATTGGCGACGCGTATATGGTAGCCAGCGGCGTTCCTAACAGAAACGGCGAGAAGGTGTTGGGTTTTAAAGATTAAAACTATTTTTAGATTCACTATAATTACAATTTCATGAAAGCTCCAATTAAAAATAACCGTTCTATTTTAACTAACGGAAACTGGAGACGACTTTTTAAGGTTTATGATAGGTTTAAGGACACTTGATATGCTACACACAAAAAATATAACAGGCAAGAACTGAAACAAATGGATTCTCCTTCAATTGAACATGTACATGTAACAGTAAGACACAAAACGCAACAGACCAGGCCAGGATTCGAACGCGGGCCCTTTGAATTTCTTATCATGTGCTCCACCAACTGACCTGTCTGGCTGCCTGTGATCGAACCCCTTTGACCATCACAAAGAGTTCTAATTTTTACAATTTTTTTTTTTTACAAAATTCGGGCATATTTAAAAGTTTTCATACTGTAGATATTCATTGATACTAATACACCGACATGATGCACCTAAATCAATTGTAATCAGTGTGTGAGAAGAGGCTTTGAAGGGTTATGGTTAGGGTTAGGGTTTGGGTTAGGGTTAGGAGAAGAGTTGTTGGAATGATTACATTGTCTCTATATGGAAAGCTGTGAAAACAAATACACAGTAATCACCAATAATGTGATCAACTTGATCCAGTAATGTTGTTATTTTTACATATTTTCCATTTCTGTTCACATGTTGAAATATTTGAACCAGCGAAGTTGTAGCGAGTGTCCTTAATCTCGTGAGTAGGCGGCTTTCGTAATTCTATGAGAAACTGCATTGAATGGTCACAGAAGACATCGAACTTCCCATACTGAAATGTTACCGGGCGAGCAAAGAATTAAACGGGGCAAAGAAACCAATTTAGGGGAGTTTAATGGAATATGCATGTTTATTTCCCGTGGCTTTTCACATAAGTATTTAATCAAAGATTTTTGTTTTACAGCATGCTGAGGAAATAGCAACCATGGCGATAGATTTACTGGCTGCAATAAAACAAGTCGTTATTCCGAAAACAGTGGGAAAAGACTACATACAAATAAGAATAGGGATACACACAGGTAAGCAGCGGACTGTGAAATGGTTCACGCTGAATGGCTTTCTATCAAAGACTTCATAAAGACTGCTATTTTAACTTTAACATAAAACTGCCGTATTTAATATTAACACACACAACATGAATTATACATAATTCAAAGTTATAATTAAATTAATTTTGTTTCAAATATGAAAAGAAAATAGATATTGCTGATTTGTAGTGTGATATCAAACGATATTAGTCTCATACAGTGTGATATCACACGATGACAGTCTGAAGCGATGTGGTATCAGAAGATGAAGATTTAAAGCAATGTGGTAAATAATATTAATCTGAAGCAATGTGATATAAAACAATGTTCATCTGAAGCAATGTAATAATTCATAAAACAATGTAAATCTGAAGCTGGGTGGTTGTATATTGTTTAATGTCCCTCTCGATAAGGTTTATTCATATGGAGACATCATCATTGACGGTGAAAGGCTGCAAAAGTTAGGCCTATGCTCAGGGCTTACAGCCTTTTAGTAGGGAGGGATCTTTATTATGCCAGACCTGCATTGACACGGGGTCTCGGCTTTTGCGGTATCGTCCGAAGGACCACCCCATTTAGTCGCCTTTTACGACAAGCAAGAGGTACTGAGAACCTATTTTAACTCTCACGGGACTGTTAACCTAAAGAATCTGAAGCAATGCAATATTAAACAATGTCGATCTGAAACAATTTGATATAAAATAATGTTAATCTGAAGCAATTTGATATGTAATGATTTAATCTGAACCACTGTGATATCAAAGAATGTTAATCTCAAGTAATGTGCTATTCAGCAATTTTCATCTGAAGCAATGTGATATCACAAATTGGTAACCTGAAGATATGATATTTTTGAATCTTGGCTATTTCAAACATTTCCATATTTAATCTTCTTTCATAACTTTTCCCATGTCATACAGTAAAACTGGTTAATCACAAACACTAATATAGCGAATTTACGAAGAGAACGAGATTTCTCTGAATCTCTCGCAACATTCTCATGTTTCTCTAACTGAAAGGTTCATTAAAATAAACTCGGATAGAGCGAAATTACGGATTTAACAAACTAATGTTCATTATCTGAAAGCATTAAACAATATATTGATATCTATTTGTACAGATTGTATTTTGTAGAGAATCATTCTTATTTCATTCTCCTTGCACATTCATTGATTTCTCTACCTATAAACAGGTGTCTAACTCAAACCCTGTGATCAATTGTCTAACCCTAACCTAAATCCTGGGATCAGGTGTCTAACACAAATTCTGGTATCATGTGCCTCTGATATACTGAATGTCCTGCATAGAACCAATCTCAGTGGAATTATCCCGAGAGGGATTGGAACCCGCGCCGATATATGTGAGAAAGTTTGCCAGTTTACTTTCGGAAGGTCGGTGGTCTCTTCCCGGATACATTGTATCTGGGTTCTCTCCTCCACCTACAAAAACTGGACAGATAACTGAAAACTTGTTGAGTGTGGCGGAAAACAAACAAACAATCAATCAATCTACACGTGAAATACATGTGTCATATAAACCACACACGAAATGTCAATAATCACACCCAAGCCTGGATTAATTCAGTGCGGTTTCTAATTACACACCTTTGGTCAGCCCATTTCAAATCAAGGTTTTTAATAATCAAATATTATTCAAAGTTTAACATAATTGCTAGCATAATATTACTCGTATAGAAAATAACTGACCCACAAAAAGTGAATGATGAAATAATGTTAGTACTTTCAAGACTTATGTCCATGCTTAATCTTATATTATGTACAAAGATGTTCAGTGGGTCATATTATGCATTATAATAACAAAAGTAAAGATAAGGAACAGTAAGTAACCTCCATAACTCCTCTGAATAATACAAAATTAAGAGTAGGGCAAACACAGACCCCTGGTTAACACCAGAGATGGGATCAGGAACCCGTTCTTTTGATACCGCTCGTAGCTCTATGGTAAAGCATTTGATTCGTAACAGGAAGATCGTAAGTTCGAGCCCCGCTCGTGCCACGGCCGAGGCAAACCTAAGTCGTGTAAATATAGGAAGTGATTGCTCCTTCGCCAAACGCTCGGCATTTAGAAGTGAGAATCACGGATCTTTCGGATATGACCTTAAAAATGGAGGTTTCGTGTCGTAACAGGAGTTGAGTCACTGCTACGGCCATAAGCGCTAAGCATAGGTCTAAATTTATGGTACCTATGGTACTGGTATTTATGGTACTACAGCTGCTGACGTCTCATTTACATGAGTGAAAATTTTCGACGGGACGTAAAACAAACAAGCTACAAATTGTTGAAAAAAAATCACTATACGGATACATCCAATTACGGATATAACAAACTAAATATACTGGTCGCCATAAATTCGCTGTTTTCTAGTTTTATTGTATATATTTTCTGGCTTTTACTAGGTTCCTGTGTAGCCGGGGTGGTGGGGATTAAGATGCCTCGATACTGTCTGTTTGGTGACACCGTCAACACAGCTTCCAGAATGGAGTCTACCGGACTGCGTAAGTGTTATTGGAGAGAGAGAGAGAGAGAGAGAGAGAGAGAGAGAGAGAGAGAGAGAGAGAGAGAGAGAGAGAGAGAGAGAGAGAGTGTGTGTGTGTGTGTGTGTGTGACCACTTCCAATTCCACAATAAACATTGATGTTGACATCACAATACTTCACCCGATAAATTATGTTAAGGAAAACATCTATGATTATTTCATGGAAGTTCCAACTTGTTGACTTCCGAACACAGAGAATTCTGGGAAATGAAATATAACAATGCCACCTTAATTAGCAAATTCACATAGAAAAACAAGTAAATATAAATACTGTTCAATTTACCCGCATTGTTGCGTGTTATAAACAGATAGACGACAAATAGAAAAATAAATATAAATAAAACATCCAATGTTTTTAATATTTGCCCTTCACAATTGTAAATATTTTGGTTATCCAAAGATAAAATAATAATTCTAAGAGACTGTGATATATTTATATATATAACAGAAATGTCATAGAGCATGCAGTTTGGTGTGCACTGTTAGATGTTTATAATTCTTTTTAGCCATGAAAATCCACATCAGCGAAGCCACGCATGATATTCTCTGTACGTCAGGTCAGTTTACACTGGTATCGAGAGGAGAGATGGAAATCAAGGTAACCTATATACAGTAAAAGACAGTTCTTGCGAAGTAATTAGGATCATTATAAACGTGTTCGCTGTAACCGTGTTTTACTGTACACATATCTAATACAATCCAGAATGTTATTCATAGGTTTATCACATTGATGTTGTTAAACGTGTACGTACCGGTATGCTTCTTCAAATGTCCTCCCTCTAAATAACTGCTGTCGGGTGTTGAAGGATGCTGCTTAACAATTCAGGCTTCAGCTTTAAAACCTTTGGGGAAGATATCTGTGATTATATCGTATGAATACAGGAATGAATGAAAAAAGTCTTTAAAGGAATGAAGTACACATCTT